>JAXIVD010001820.1:5000-65000 GCA_036785275.1 Cancer borealis
TCACAAGTCATTAGTAAGTGGTTGTCATAGTCGTTCAGTGTGAATTTAAACTGTATCACCAATATAACAAACTACTCTTAGCATTGCAGTTTTTCCTTGTATAATCATATGTTGCAGATGGAGAACACTGGCAGTTGACAAGGAATTACTGTTATCAATTTAGATTTATTTACTGTAAATCCACCTTGGTATTTGCAGTGTTCCATTTCCTTGAACTCAAGTATTGCATCTTACCTGCAAATGAAAATGAAGTGATATGATTTGTATATACTTACATACTTTTTAGAGGTTAATATGTGTGGGAATAACTTGTGCTCTCACTAATCCTTCCACTTTCCTCGTACCAGAGAGCTACCAGCAGCGACCTAAACTGGTGGAACGAACACAACACTACAGCTTTCAAGGTCATTTGGGAGACCAGGACCTCTACACCCTGATTGCCTTGGACCACCCAGACCTCTTCTACACCCTCCCGTGCGGCTGGAACAAACAGCTGTGTGACTGGTGGAGGAACCATGGATACCAGGCTGTGTTTGACCTCTACTTCAACTGTCACGAGGAACTCAAGATCATCCATGGCAACTGCAAGACTCCGATCCCGGATGATTTGTGAGGGTAAATGTTTGGTGGAAGGAAGATGCATGAGGGAAGGAAGTACTATAACCAGATACACAACTAGGTACTGTACAAGTAGGTGAATGTGGTGTGAGTAGCAAGGTTACTTACAGAACCTTATACTGTAACAGGAACAGAACGTTCATTAATGTGGGATCAGCCTCATTATCATCATCATAATCATCATCATCATCATTACACAATTTCTTCTGAATCACTTAATTCCAAGGTTTTTTTAGTCCATTTCTATAAACTCTACCAATTAAGTTCAGATTTCTCTAATTATTTTCATTATTTTCCTCGCAACATGTCCAAGTCACCTCAGCCTCCACCTTCTCATCACCTGACTTACACATTCACCTCAGTTCACTATCTCCCAAGTCTGTTGTTTAAGTCCATTGGATCACCTTCTTTTGTCTGCTTCAGTATGTCAGTATCATCCTCCCTCAATGCTCTTGTTTTGTTAGCATGAATCCACTTGGAGTCCCTTAATAGTTCCCTTAATTTTCCTTCATCATCTTTTAATTCCTGCTATTACACTACCACTTGCACTTCCTCCTTCCTGCACAAATTACATCTATCAAGTATGAACATTCCTCTACTTAATCAAAGAACTCAATTTTCAGACCAATCTGTTTTCATCTGTTTTGATATTCTAATATAACTTTATTATTTATCTTTCCTGCTAGTTGTTTCATTATTGAGTTTTATTCATTATCTGGTCCATTCACTTTTCTGACACCCTTCACTTCCTTACTTCCTGTATGTCAACTTTTATTTATTCCAATACTGTATCTTTTATTCCACCAAATTCTTCAAACTCATTCTATTTTGTAAATATGTGTGTGTGTGTGTGTGTGTGTGTGTGTGTGTGTGTGTGTGTGTGTGTGTGTGTGCATGCACAAGAGATACTTACAGTGGTGCACCAAGTTTTGCTTTTAATTGGTTAAGCAAAAAAGTGTACAAGGCATTATTTCACGAAAATTGGGTTGCTGATCTTACGGGCAAATGGTAAAGGATTCTGTACCTGTCTGAAAACTCAACCAAAATACCTATTTGACACTTTACAAGATGCTATTTATCCTCAAAGTATCCAATAAAATGCGATGTGTTTTGTGAGGTGAAGGCAGGTGGTGGGTAGCCTTGGGACTCACCTGAATTGGAAATGCAATGTAATACAGGTTCACAATCTTTTATCCAAAATTCAGAGAACCAAAATTTTTTTCCAGGATGTCGTCTGCACATCAAAGCTCGCGGACAATCCAGACCATACAGTTGTGTTTCAGAATGTTAACAATGACGTACCTGTTGTGCATTCCTTGAGTGCTGGAAAAATTGGTGAAATGGTGTTAGATAACAATAATCATGAGGATGATAGCAAGGGCAATTAGAAGACATTTAGATGAACACAAGCTAATTAGACATAGTCAACATGGTTTTAGCAAGGGGAAGTCGTGCCTCACAAATTTATTATCCTTCTATACGAAAGTATTTTAAACCATAGATAAGGGGGACGAGTGTGATATAGTTTATTTGGACTTCAGTAAAGCCTTTGACAGAGTACCCCATAGCAGACTGTTAAGTAAAGTTAAGGCTCACGGCATAGGTGGGAAGGTACTAGAATGGATTAGGGGATGGCTTACTAGTAGGGAACAGAGGATACAGATCAATGGGAAGAAATCAGAATGGGATAATGTCACTAGTGGGGTACCACAGGGATCAGTACTAGGACCGTTGTTATTCATAATTTATATAAATGACTTAGAGACAGGAATAATCAGTGATATCAGTAAATATGCCGATGACACAAAGATAGGAAGACTGGTAAAGAATTTAGATGATGCTAGGATGCTGCAGGATGACTTAAATAGGCTGTATGAGTGGTCAGAGAAATGGCAGATGCAGTTTAATGTTAACAAGTGTAGCATTATGAGCGTAGGTAAAGGTAATAGGCCTGTAGACTACACATTAAATGACAATAACTTAGAAAGGTCATATAGTGTGAGGGACTTAGGAGTTCAAATAAGCAGTGACTTGCGCCCCAGGGAACAGTGTATTATAGCTAGAAATAGGGCCAACAAGATACTAGGATTTATTAGTAGGTGTGTGACAAATAGGAGTTCTGAGGTCATTCTGAGGTTGTATTTAGCGCTAGTTACACCCCACCTAGATTATGCAGCTCAATTTTGGTCCCCTTATTATAGGAATGATATAGGCTCCTTGGAGGCAGTTCAGAGAAGAATGACCAAGATGATTCAGGGGCTGAGAAATTTACCCTACAAAGATAGGTTAAAACGTCTTAATCTCCATTTCCTAGAGAGAAGGAGGGCAAGAGGGGATATGATTGATGTTTTCAAATGGGTAAAAGGAATTAATAAGGGAAACATTGATCAGGTTTTAGAATTAAGTAGTGAGGATAGGACACGTGGAGATGGGTACAAGCTAGTAAAACTTAAATTCAGGACAGACATAGGTAGATATTGGTTCACTAACAGAGTCGTGAACGATTGGAATAGGCTGGATAGACACGTAGTAAGTGGTGAGTCAATAGGTAGCTTTAAAAGATGGTTGGATGAGGGTATGGATAGGGATGACAGGTGGGATGGCTAAGTATTGGATTATTCCAAGGGTGGAGGACAAGGAACGGCCTCGTGTAGGTCATTAACTGGCCTCTTGCAGTCTCCTCATTTCTTATGTTCTTATGTTCTTATGTGTGTGTGTGTGTGTGTGTGTGAAAAAATGGCCATAGATGATATGGTAAAACTGTGTGATCAGTTAATTGGTGGCATGGAACAAAGTACATTTATCAGTGTCCATCAGATTATGGCAGTTTATTCAATCAAAGAAACACTGCTTGGACAGAAATCTCTGTTAATGAAACAGATGACACTGGAGGAAATCTTTACAAAGGCTGTTTCTCGTAGTGCTGCTCAACTGAATGGTCACCATAACAACAATGACCACATTGATCTACACTCTTCCTTAGGATCCTCAAACTAGTTGTTTTGTTCTTTTACTGCATATAAGTATATTTTCATGTGTTTAGCTTAATTTGAGCCAGTTTATGTTTAAAGTTTCACTTAATGTTTTATCTTTTTTTCATTATTGATTCATGGGATTCAAGAATCCCCGAGCTAGGTCACCTAAGGCCATGTAGCACCACTAGGGTGACAAGAGAGCACTACCTTCTTCACTGAGTAACTGCTGGGATCGAAGTGCAAACTTGCTACCAACGGCCATGAGCCGGGCAGACTACCACTGAGCCACCCGGTCCCATGTAATGTTTTATCTAAAAAAACATTAGTATCTATCCCAAAAATATTCCATTCCGAAGAGATCGTGTACCTGTACTAACACTTCTCTGTTAGAAGTGTTAGTTTTGATTGTATAAGACACTCTTTTTGAATGCATCTTATGCTACGCACTTAAGTGTCAACTTTTAAATGAACTTTTATGCAAATTGATATATTTTTATACAAAGATACATTTATATATTCATCTGAGATATGTTCAAGTGGTCCAAGAGAGTGGTGTGGCTAGGAAACTGACTTTGGTGAACTGAATTGTGTAATTTTTAAAATATAGATGAGTGCTGCTGGTCTGGTGAAGGAGTACAGGTTTGCATCCTCGTCAAGGGTGTTCAGTAGCAGTGATGGTACGACTTAAGAATGGTTATCAACACTTCATAGTTTTTGTGCTGGCATGAGTGCTTAAACTGGGCTGTGGTGGTTTTTGTGTACAGTTTAGTGACAAAAGTGTCCCATTGTAGTGATGCATAACATTGTATCCTGGCCAGGGAAGCTCAGGAACAGTTAGAGTGTGGCTTGCAGGGTTCTGTTATTGAGACTTTGGTGTCAGTAACATCTTTTGTGTGAAATTCAAACGTTTTCACGTGAAAGCAATAGTGGGATAATTTTTTACTCATCTCGATACATGGATTCATGAATGAAGATGCCGCAAAACTTGGTGCATCATTGTACTTGTGTTTTATTTATTGAAATAATTTGAACGTGTAATGCTTATTCCAGACACAGACTCATCAATTCCGTCCATTCATCCTCACATTCCAAGTAAGGAAGTGCTGCTTTGGTCTTGAACATTGTTGCACTATTACATTGCTACTGCTGCCTCACAAACTAATTTCCTATCAGATGAAGCGATGTATATTATGCATGTACAGGAATGCTTAGTGCCTCGTGCTCTATAGTGGTAACATATAGTAAAGAATTGAAATGATTGAAGCAGTACTAATGAATGTGTACTGTAATGTTTAATAATATCTGGCTCATTAATAATGTGAGGCAAACTTAGGGGATCTTCCACCATAAATTTCTTTTAGTATTTTTTTTTAGAAAAAAAATTTTATTTAAAAAAAATCTCCCTAGTATCATGGCCCTTTCCTTTACCACAAATATTACAGCAAACTCTACTACAACAATACAATCATGGATACTTTACAAACCCACAACACACACACTGTGTCCTTCACCACACAACGCCAGATACTAACCATTACATTTTGTTTTCTTATAAATACTTTTTGCTAAGAAATGTTCAAAATTTCTTCCTGCAAGACATTCATTAGTTTGAAATGACTAACTGGCAATTCAGCTGCGACATATATAGTGTGTAACATTTCCAGAGACTACATTAGTCCACGTGCTTACACTTTGCATGCCTGTATGTACCATCTTGTACCTTTCTCACTACATCATGGGAGAAGACTCCAACATAAAAACATAAAATTCAAAAGGATATTGTGAGGGCAAAGGCATCTAGAGGAGACAAAAACAGAACAGGAACTCCCTCTCCCCCACCCCCCACCCTGCTAGCCTCCTCCACACTATACCAGCCTTCCCCAACTATAGCCTCTTCTAGACTCACTTGACAGGCTCCAGATTAAGGTGATTCAATAATTCCCCTGATTTAGATAGCAATAGACCATGTAGTTCTGATGGGGTTAACGAGAGCTCCAATCCTCTCACCAAAAAGCTGCCGTCACCCACCATCAAACTAATAATTTCTTGATCATGAGCCGAGTTTTGTACCACAGACCCACCCGGCCCCCTACAGAATATAGAATGCCTTGTCAATGTGGCAATTTGCATCAAGATTAATGCAAAACTAGCATCTCCATTTAAGATTAACTCATATGGGCATTAAGTAAGGGAGAAGAAAAAACTAAGCCATTGTCCGACAACCAATAAAATTCAAGCTTCTCATAATTTCTCTATAGCTATTTAGAGGCTTCTTATGAGAGAAACACTATTACAAACAGGAGATCAATTTTATTTCTTTTCATGAGACAGTTTTATTATTTTTTTTAATTCAAGGACATTATATATATATATATATATATATATATATATATATATATATATATATATATATATATATATATATATATATATATATATATACACATTTGTATGTATATATATATATATATATATATATATATATATATATATATATATATATATATATATATATATATATATATATATATATATATATATATGTGTGTGTGTGTGTGTGTGTATATATATATATATATATATATATATATATATATATATATATATATATATATATATATATATATATATATATATATATACACAAATACTGGTCAAATGACCTTAAGCTTGGCTGTGAACCTTCCATTATAAATAGGTGTGTACAACATATTGTGAAATGTTGACATTTCTTTGATGTATGATAAGTAGCCCCAACGACCCTTTAGTGGGTTGAGGATTCATGACTTACAGGAGAGTGTGATGACATTATAATCTCCTGTTTGGAGGGAAAGGAAACCTTGATATTGTACATGTGATAAGCTTTATTAGGTGTTTCCAGACAAGCAACACACTGTACATGCGTTATAAAGATGTCAGAGTGTGATATTCTTGTTGTAAAGAGATGCACAAATGATGCATGCCATTGGCAATAATTTTGATTGGTGTATAGATGAGTAAAAACATTGTAGTGATGTGACAAATTGGTGACCAGGTGACACTGTGTAGATGATTCAATAAATTTACAAAGCTGAATTTTTATCGCAGCCTGTTATATGCACTGTAGAATTAAGTAAAAAAAAGGATTAATAAACGAATAACTTGATTATATAAAATTGTAAAAGGGATTCTTTCCCCAGAATGTGACATTATTTATGATAGAATAATAATATTAACCCTTTACCAGGCACTCATAGAAACACTTAGAATACAAAAGTTATTATTATACTTGAAACACAATAACGTCTACATTACACAGTCTAATTTACTTCCCCTGTCCCCATAGTTTCTGGTTCGCCGACCTATGCCATCCCCTCATGGTAGTCTGCAAAGCAGTTCCTCTCAGCATTGAGGCGTAGGTGGATCTTACAGACCATGCAAAACAAGTTTGAGCGAATTATGTGTCCCTTCTGGCTGCAGTATTTGCAGGTCTGCTGGGTCTGGTAGAGGGGAAAATGAGACGGGGAGTTATCGAAGCGCACCGAGGCATCTGGAGTTGAGGTGCGCTGACCTCTGACGATCCTTGGGAGTTGGAAGGTGCTGGTGCTGGCTCCAAGGGACGACTCTGTCCAACTCCTTGACCGCTGTTATATTGCAGGGTTTCGGCTCCTAAGAGACTTGGATATTTCCAAGCCGAAGTCCTTCAGGGGGAGGCCCTTCATCTCCCCAAGAGCCCTGCAATCACGCCTGTAGCATAGCCAGGTGTTGCACACGCACACATCCAGGCAGTATGTAAACAGTTGCATGTACCACCTTTTTTATTTTAGGGGAGTACAGTAGAGGTGGACAAGCATGTCACTCTTGTCGATGTCCCCCATGTTCGCATTGTATATATAACTTGATGACACTGGGACAGTCCATCTCTTCCTTCTTATTGGTCTCCTTTGAGTACCGCAGACACTTTGTGACAGGGTTTACCCATATGTCAGTGGACAGGATAGTGACAATATTGTCTTTCCATCGAACAGCTTGGATACCGTCATCGCTGGTTGTGTGACAGTATGCTCCCTGAAGTACACCTTTCTTGTTCATCTCCGGGATGGATTTCAGTGGAGGTTTGCCAATACGTGCCTTCCTGGCTGTGCCTGTGTATCTGCAGTTTCAGGCTCGGAGGTATTGCACAAGTTCCAGGCTGTTGAAGTATTTGTCGGCGAATATTGCAGTAGTGCAGGTGGAGGTCATGGTGCTGGTAAGGACTGTGACTACCTGCCTTGTGTCTGTCAGTGTCTTCTGCTCTTGACTGAGGGGAATGCCATAGGCTTTCAGTGTCACTTCCATCAATCCCTGATAGAGTATTATGTTGTGAATGAACCCATCCTCTGATGCTCTAGAGAACAGCTTGAACCCCCACTCGTCTGGTTTCAGTGGGATGTACTGCCTCAGATTTCCAGCAGTCTTTCTCTTATAGCTCACCATGACCTCATGGATGGACTGCTTTGGAGTTTCAGGCTCCTTCTGGAAGGCTTTGGTGATGGCAGTGAAGATGGGGTGTACCTTGAAAAACCTGTCTACATTGCCGTGAAGCTGAGAGTTGTTGTTGAAGTGGATGGTTCGTCAAAGAAATTGAAATCGTTTCGAGGACATAATGTCAGCCACTTGTGGTACTCTTGAGTCTAAGGCTCGATAATCATCCAGGAAGGGACACTGCATAATCCCCATGTAGAGCAGAATGGCCAAGAAGTTGGTGATCTCGTGTTCGTTGGTGGAGAAGGTTGTAGTAGCATCTTGTTGAGTGGCATACAAGTTCGTTTGATAGGTGATGTGTTTGATGAGCTGGAAGCTGAATAACCTGTGAAAATACTGCTGGGGACTCTCTACATATGAAGGTGCCTCGTGGTTGTAAGTGGGCAGAGGAGGATTGTTGATGTCTTCCTCCTTCTAGGTTGTAGGCCTATTTTGAAGGGCACTCTTGGGTCTGCATTTGGGGTTGCCTGTGCTCTTGCCCTTGCCTTTCCTTTTATCCTCCTCTTCTCCTTCTCCTTCTCCTTCTTCTCCTTCTCCTCCTCCTCCTCCTCCTCCTGAAACAGTGACATGGTACACCTCTTCGCCTGTAGGCTTGAGGACGCCATTTTAGACGCCCGCTTAAGTGCTTATAAATGTTACATTGCCGGGTAAAAGGTTTAAGAAAGCAGAAGCTTAATTTTTTTCCCCATATAATACAGCACAAATCTGCATGCGAAGAAAGAAAAGTACTACATAGTTGTTGGAAGGCATAATATATATATATATATATATATATATATATATATATATATATATATATATATATATATATATATATATATATATATATATATATATATATATATATATATTATATATATATTATATATATATATATATATATATATATATATATATATATATATATATATATATATATATATATATATACTACCACATTATTCCCTGCAGCTATAGTTAACGACGAAAAGGGAGTGAGCGAAGGGTTGGGAAGCTACTCTGAGGTAGTAAGGGAAGGCTTAATTGTCCCCTTACCTAAATCGCTCTTTCTTGTCTTGTCTTGGAAGATAGCTACAACATTATATACAGCACGAAAGGTTTATTTATGGCATGTAAGAAGTAGCAAATGTTGAAAGTTTTGGTCCCCGTATTATAGTTTTATTAGAGTCAGTACAGAAAAGGATGACCAAAATGATAGAAGGGATTCGTAATTTTAGTTATGAAGGAAACCAAAACTTTAAAAATTACACTCACTTGAGAGGCGTAGAGTAAACTAAGGGTGATTTGATTGAAGTATTTAAGTGGTGAAGGGTTTTTAATAAGGAGTGTAGGAAAAATTCTAACGATCAGTAGTCAGGATAGAACAAGAAATAACGGATTCAAACTAGAAAAATGTAGATTTAGTAAAGAAATAGACATAAATTGGCTTACAAACAGGGTGATAGATGAGTGGAATGGAACGGAAGTGTCTAATAATGCACGACAGTCGAGTGTCATTACGTTGGATGGACAGTGGGCTTGGACTTGAACTTGGGTTGGAACTGATTTTTGGTTACATATGTTTTTGAATGACAGGCAGCAAGATCAAGGTAGTGTTGTGACGATAAGATAGTAATAATACTGCAGTATTGCTCATATGATCGACTGAATCGTCGCAGCCCTAAACAACAACAATAATACTGCACTATAATGATGAACGCCCATCTCAATATGTGTTGCTGGGATGAGAAGAGGAACCACTAAACCTGAACAAAGGTGACTCAGTCAGACTCAATCAGCAGGTAGTTAGTGCACAGACAATAGGGGGTTTTAAGAGAAGACTTGACGACTTCATGGATGGGGATGAGAAGTGGGCGTAGGTAATAAGGGAGGATAGGATTAACAGGAACTACCTAGTGCAGGCCTCCGGGCCTTTTGTAGCTTCCTTATATTCTTGTGTTCTTTTGTTCTTAAGGCCATTCACTCGACACAGGTAATATTGAAACATGTCAGAGTACATTATAGAACATCAACTCACATTGCAACTAAACAATTATATACTCAATTATTGACTCATGTAAAAAAAATAATATCGATATTATTGTCTTGGTGGGCTATCATCGCAAAAGTTCTGATGTGTTTTGTATTTATGTTACTTCTTAATATAAATATAAATGTTTTTTGGAAAAAAAAAAGACTAGGGATTAGCTGGAGAAACTAATATCTGATTAAGGTAAATCTGCTTAACTACTGGTCGGACGATATCAATATAAATATGAAGTTCTACTATACATATTGTACTCAACACATCTGTGAAGGTTTCAGTCGGTGCTCACCATGATTTACCTAGCAAAGTGTCTTTAAAGTTAGGTTTGGTTAGGTACGGTTTGGTTCGGTTAGGTTCGGTTTTATAAGCTTATTATATTTTATTACCCAAAAGTTAAGTATTTCACCCTAATTTTTTTTCCTGATTGCCATATATGGCCTATATTGGATTATGATAACGAGCACCGCCTGAAATCTTCACAGATGTGTTGAGTACACTATGTATAGTTTGTAGGACTTCATATTCATATTGATAGTCCTAGCAGTAGTGATGCAGATTTACCAGGATTAATTAAAGACTCATAAAAACTTATTAGAAAAAACAGTTTCGTCCTCTACATCTATGATAGCCTACTAAGACAGATATACCGGCAGGATGGCTATCTCGGAGGAAATTGGATGAAAAAATTATGAAAATGTCTTATGAATGAAATTGTAAAAGCTGGTTTTGTAATATAAAACTCATGTATTATTTTTGACTTTCACTTGCTGCCTTTTTGTAATTATAAACTTTCTGAACCAAACAGGTGATTGTAGATGACATTCTTCATCACCATCATCATCACTGCATGGTCACCACACTCTTCATCACTAGACGGGCATCACCACCACCACCACGACCACAGGATCTCTTCACACCATATCTCAGACTCAGTGTCTCAGTACTTCAAGAGAACATAACCATTTTTCTTCTTCATAATGAGCAGTAAACGCAAGGCTCCCTCAGCTGATGACAATCTTAATGCTGATATCTGTGATATGCTTATTGGTAGGTAATAAATGCACGAATATACATCATAGTTTTACATAATTAGAAATTTGAAATGTATTTGCATATTTTTCACTATGTACAAAAACTATGTGGTTGATGATAGATTGATAATTATTTTTATTGATATTACTATTACTTATTATTATTCTCTTGTTCTTATTTAATTTATAGTTTGATCTTTTGTGTTCTTATCTTCGATGCCACCTCACATGTGAAGGGAAATGGAAGCATACAGTTATTTATTTTTCTTTTTTTCAGAACTTGCAGATAATGAGAGGAATGTAAACCGTGACATCCATAGATACAATGCTTACCGGAATGCAGCCGCTGCCGTGGCCCAGCATCCAACCCGCATCACAAGTGGCGCTGAAGCCAGGCAGATCAAAGGGGTTGGTGCCAAAATTGCACTCAAAATAGATGAATTTATCAAAACTGGCAAACTGGATAAATTAGAGAAGGTATTTATGAGTGTTGTAATTATGCATTGATGGATTGACTGTCAGTATGAAGGTAATAATTCCATCTTAGGCTACTCACTTCGAATATTTCTATTACAGTATTATAAAACTTGGTCACATTAATTCATGTTAGTTTGGTGTCTGTCTTAACCTTGCAGATTCGGGCTAATGACACCAATATTGCCATCAACCTTCTGACCCGCGTGTCTGGCATAGGTCCAGCCAAGGCGAGGGAGCTGGTGCAACAAGACATCACCACCCTGGACGACCTTCAAAAACATCAAGATAAACTTACACATCACCAACGAATTGGACTCAAGTAACACATCATATTGAAGGATAACACTTTCCCTTGAGTGTTGTTTTCTTTGCCACTGTCTGTCATAACATAATAATTTTTAATGAATAAAACAGTTATATGGAGACTAGTTCAACCTACACTTTATCTATAAGTGTGGTTGAGCTGTGTACATGTTTTACCATTGAATTTCATTATTAATTTTAGTTGTTTTTCTTACATAGATGGGACAGTTAGATTTGTAGATCAAGTATATAGATGATCAGGATGTAATTTTATTACTAAGGTTTGTCACTTGAAGGTGTCATTCATATGTTTTGTACAATTGTTGTCACTATCCTTTGCAGATATTTTGAAGACTTTGAGAAAAGAATACCTAGAGAAGAAGTGGAAAAACTTGAAGACCTACTGAAGAGTCACATCACCTCACTTGACTCTGAATATTTAGTGACTATCTGTGGCAGTTACAGGTAAAATTATCATAGATTCTTAGTTTACTGTAGTGAAAGAATAATAATTTTGGTTATTACTTTATTAATGCACACTTGCAGCAACACATTCAAAAGTGTTAACTCTTTTTTTGATGTTGCAGACGAGGAGCATCAAGAAGTGGTGATGTGGATGCACTGTTAACGCATCCTTCCTACACCTCAGAGTCAAGCAAGATGGCAAAAAAACTCCATCAAGTGGTGGATGAACTGAAAAAGAAAGAGCTTGTTACAGATACTCTTTCATTGGGAGATACAAAATTCATGGTAAGTCGTCATGTATTTTACTCCTGCAAACTGAAGACCATTACTCTGTCATTGATGGAATATTGCATTCTGATAATGATTCCAATATGTTGGCATTTTGTTTGTGATCGTTAATAAGTTAGCAAATGTAGTTATAATTATAGCCTTCTTGTAATGAAGTAAAAAAAACATGCACATCTTGTGAACAAAGTACAGTATTATGATTGGAAAAGATACATTGTACTTATATTCTACCAGACTGAATGTCATTATCTGTATCTGCTTGAACAGGGTGTATGTGTGTTGAAGAATAAACCTGTACACAGACGGCTGGACATTCGACTGTTGCCTCATGACCAGTACTTCTGTGGTGTCCTTTACTTCACTGGCTCGGATATGTTCAACAAAAACATGCGAACCCATGCATTGGAACAAGGCTTCACCCTCAATGAATACTGCATCAGGCCAGTCGGCAGCACAGGTGAGGAAAGTCTTGGGGTAATATGAAGATAATATTAGCGTCTTCTCCCGAGGTTAATACTTACATGTCAGATAGAATTATGGTTGCAGAATATCATGCAGTAAATATCAACTTCTGGAAACTTGTTAAAAAAAAAAATTTGTAGGCTAATCTTATCCATATTATCCAAGTCTTGACATATTACAAAGAAAGTGACGTTTTAAGAATCACTGGTGTTAATTATCTTGGGTACTAGTTGATGGAGTATTGGCTCAGGCAATACTAACATCATATTTGCGTGAACTGATAGCAGGTTGTTAAGAAAAAAGTTCAATAGCTAGGATGGTCATTAGTTAAGTTGATTATCTTATTCTTTCACCTTTCAATCATCTTGACCTCAACATTACCATTATATAGTTTCTTATTTTGCAAAATGTATGCTTGTTAGTACATGTGAGTGTGTGTTTGGGTGCAGAATTGTTTTTTACATTACTATTATTATGAGTGATCCTTTCCCAAACAACTCGAGAGGCATCTGAGAAAAAATTGAATGAGAGAATTTAGCTCTTATGCTTAACTTTTGATTTCCAGAAAGAGAAAATGTGCAATATTGAGTATGTAGGAATGGATTAAAACCCTTGAAGGAGTCATTTACATTTGTAGCATTACTCTCTAAAAAAATGACTGAACACAATATCACAGCAGGATGTGATGCCAATATACTTCTCATGGATATACTGTTGTGATTTATTATTATTATTATGATTCCACAGGTGTGCCAGGTGAGTCATTACCTGTGACTTGTGAGGAAGACATTTTTGACTACATCAGCTTCACGTACAAGGATCCTCAGCAGCGGAATATGTAAAGTTGTTTAAGAAGGGTAAGTTTTGTGGTTTGTTGTCATCAGCTTAGCCACTGAATATCATAGCAGGCATATACGTATCTCTATTGCATAAAACAATACAAAGGATTTCTCTCTCATTGAAATTAAACATAAGGTATTGTATTTGTTGTCATGTAAGAAGCATTACATACAAGATGCATTCTACATTTCAACAGGAATATTATGGGAAAAAAGTTATTTGTGTACTTACGTATTTAATGTTAATTGAAATGTATATAGTAGAACGCCATCCTCGTTCCCATTTGTTTCAGTGACCTGATGTGCTGTGTTTGAGTGGAGTGTAATTACCTTCTTCTCTGGTGGCTATGAGATTAGGGGAGAGGAATGTACAGGTATGTATGTATGGGTGTGTGTATGTGTGCCTTGTGTTGGCTACCCATCTTTAGGGGAATAACAACCTGGCATTAAGTAGATATATTGGTGTACATATTTGTATGTAATGAAGTGAACAAAATAATACCAAAGAGAGGATTGTGCCATTTTATATCGCTTGGTACTATTAAAAGGAACATCTATTATAATATACATATGGTTATACTGCTTGATTAAATATTTTTTCAAAGCATTCTTGCTATTATTTTCATCATTCATTACTTTGGAGGAGATGTATATGAACGTGTATGTTTATTTGCCTAACAGTTACATACAGGAAATTTCATTTTACTATCTGGCCAAACCATCTTGCCTTTCATTCCACCCTCGTCTCACTTCCATAAATGATTGTCATTACAGTTATTCCTTCATGCAGTCCCTTGCTTCCCCTTTCTTTTTATTCCATGCTTCCCATCCTTTCTTTCACTATACACTTTAGGGATCCAACTTCTTTCCTCCCTTTTACACCTCTTTCCTTTGTCTCACCTTGAATGCTTCCCATGTTTACACAGGATATAACAAAGACACTTCACTTCATGTATTTCCTCCATTCTTTATAATTTTACATTCTTTCGGACATTCAACTTCTACTCTTTACGGGCAATCACAATCAACCACTTCAACTTCCGTCTTTCACACATTCTATCAAGGATAATGATGATATACCTTTAGTTAAAGCAACTTTTTATTATTTGGTGTTATGAAGCAAATCAGTTATGAGGTTAACATTAAGGCAGTGATTCGTTTGATACTTTCACCTTGGGTCACATCTGAGTGTAGACACAGCCAGCTTGAAGGTGGCAGTGTTAGCTATGTGTTGTGTGGATTCATTAGTGATGTGTTCTCTTCAATGGAACATGGAACCACTCATGTTATTAAGGTTAGCAGCATCATAACGTGAGCTGTGACGGAGATGAACATAGGAATAACTATTTTTCCTGTAGTAGTCCTACCAGGTCTGAGAGTGCAGCTTTGGTCTTGTGTAGCACCACCACCTGGCCTGCCAACCCTTCCTCTACTGACCCCACCACGTACTCTGCCTCCTGTGGGGTGGCAGGAGGAGGGTAGGACACCAGCTGGTCATTACTTTCACACAACTGGTCTAGGGGCGCTGCCACCACCTTACGACTCTTGCCTTGTCGCCACAGTGCCACTAGTCTCACCTCGTCATCGTGTCGCAGGTCAGACAACATTGGTGTGTTGACACGACTGCAACTCACACTTGAGGGATTGCCTTCACACTGGCCTGCCCTGTCTAGTGTGTTTAGGCCTCGCTGGCCCACCTTTGGGGAACTCGGCACCATGGGAGGGCAAGGAGTGACACTCCTGCTCCTTCCTGCCCGGCTGCGTGGCCTCAGGTGCCACAGATTGTCTACGTGAGAATCCAGTTTTGCAGCTCCAGTTGGGAGTGTGAGCGCACAACTCTGAACCAGACACCCACACACCACACCCCAGTGTGCCTTGTGGCCACCCTTGTAGCCTGGCTGATGGTTCCTCTCCGCATCATACCTGTCATGTTAAGGCTAATGCAGATAAACAGTGTTCCTGTCTGTACACATCTTCACCTTAAATTAGTATAGTTCACCCTCATGCACTGACCTTCAGCCACCTTACATAAAGCATCCTACATAAAGTGAAGCTGAAAAGGATACGGGACCAGCACAAGGTCACCCTGCAGCAGGAGTTGGAGGAGGGTGGCAGGGCTGCTCAGCACATCCCGCCTCACCTCCGCTTGCACCCCTGTTATTGTTTTCTGTGCCAGCTGTGCCAGTGCCGTGGTGCTGAACATCTCCCCGTGCCGCGTCACACCCAGTGCCCTCCCTGCTGCCTGCAATTCCTCCACCTCCACTGTCTGCGGGAACACCTGTGAAGCCATGCTCAGTGCCACCAGACCACACCTGCCACAACAAAGGGAAGGTTAGAGTCATGCACTAACACCCACTTGGCACCTGCACACCGACACTTACTAAGCAGATACAGTACACCAAACCGAGGTTTCTGCTACATAATTAATTGTTACTCACTGGGGTCCCTGCTGGATGATGGGCCGCAGTTGGGTGTACACAGACAGGGTGTTTTCACTCTGTGTCATGAAGCCCCAGTCCTTGGAGGCAGTGAAGGTGACCCGCACCTCCTCCTCAGGTGTGGGGAGCGGGATGTCTGAACGCACCACCACCATCTTCCCATAAGGTGACGTGGTGATGAGGGGGGACTTGGGTGCCTTGTCCATGTTAGCTCCTGGAGAACAGGGGGGTAGTGGGGGAGAGGACGGGGGAGCATGCGGGGGAGCTGGAATGAGGGGCTGAGGGGAAGAGGCGGTGGCAGCACCTACTGCTTCAGAGTTTGACATTGGAGACCTAAGTGAGGCGGTGACGTTGTGAATCTGAGGCGGTGGCGGGATAGCTACGGCATCTACTGCAGGTGGCGGCAGGCTGGGGTCTGAGGAAGGAGTACTACTTAGGTTAGTATGTGAGGCAGACACACACATGCCAGGGAGGGCAGGCTCTTGCCATGGATGGATAGGGTTAGATGGCTCACCCTTGCCTAGTGTAAAAAAGAGTGGCAAGGAAGGACTGAAGAGTACTTGTGGGGGAGGAGGTGGAAGGGGGAGAGGGGGACCAGCCTCATTTAATTCAATAGGAGGGGGAGGAGGTGGTGGTGGCAGGTCCTCATCTTCCTGTGTATCCTGTGGGGGAGGTGGTAGGGCCGGGGGGTCATCACTGGTGCAGGGAAGGGGTGGAGGCAGTGATGGCAGCTCATGGTGAGTACCTAATGAGTCTGGTGACACCATTGTTCGGGAAGAAACATCCTCGCTTGAAGGGGAACTTAACTGGGGACTTTTGGAGGGGACAGGAGATTGTGGATTTGAGGACTCCTCGGGCACAGGGGTGAGTGCTGGGTGTGGTGGGGTGAAGGAAGAGGACACAGGGGGGGGAGGTAGTGGTGGCCCCTTGATCCACTCCTGCACTGGAGGTGGGAGGTAAGGCACAGCAGGGCGGGGAGGAGGTGGAGGCGAGGACTTGCGTACAGAGGTGGATCTGGGTGGTGCAGGGGGAGGGCTGGGCTGCCGAGATGATGTATGGTTAATGGGCACGAGCATGTACTGGCGGACAGGGGGTGGCGGGGGTGCAAGGTGTGACCTGGGAGTGTTGTGGCAGGAGCGAGGAGGTGGTGTAGGAGGGGTCCTGGAGCGGGGTGCTGGCGAGGGTGAAGGCTGACCATCCAGGAGGCTGCTGGGTTTGGGAGAAGAACACAGTGAGGGAAGAGATGTCCCACACTCGAAAGGCAAACTGTCTTGAAAGTCAGTCCAGTGGGAACATAAAAGAACATCATCCTTAGAGGCAGATTCACTGTCATCTTTCTCAAGCAAAGTTGTGTTAGTTTGGTCACCAGAACTTCGAGGGGAAAAGGAAGGGAGAGGGTGAGGGTGTAGATGGGGCACGTTCCAGGATGTGGGAGAGACACTATGAGCAGGATTCACTGTGCTAGTAGTTAGTGAGGGACAAGGGGAACACACACACGAGGATGGTTTGCTGAAATAGGCACTCATACTTGCATGTGGTGACATAATGGATGATGGGGGAATGACAGGTGATGACAAGGCGGGAGGTGAGATGGGAGGTGAAGCAGAGATGAAGGCAGACTTTGAAAGATGGCAACCTTCCACTTTCAGTTCTTGAGGCTCTCCATCCTGGGAGTGTCCAACATGTGCCATATTACTTATTGCAGGGATGTCAGTTACGTGGTGATCCTCCACGTTGAGTGTTGTGACTGGTGCAGCCTGTGAAGGTGTAAGGTCTGGGAGCCTTGAGGTCGGGGAAGCTGGAAGATCAGCTGACATATTCTCTAAGTTTATGACCACAGCATCAAGCAGATCCAAGGCTTCATTGGGGGAAGTTGTACTGCAGTGGGTGAATGTTGATGATGTTCCATTGTGTGAAGAAAGAGTTGCCTCATTATGGGAAGAAAGGTGTAAGGTGTGGCTGGAGGGTGTGTGAGGGAGGGATGGAGTGATGGTGCACGGGCCAGGGGAGTGTGCCATGGATGGTGACGACACTAGGGAGGAGTGTGGTGAAGGCACCTTCAATGCTTCGAAACAGATGTTCTCGTCACTTCCTGTCTTTCTTTTGAGGACCTCTTCACCAGGCTGGATGGTGCCAGGTATCATGGTCTGGGTTTGTATAGGTTCTGCCTCAGGT
Source organism: Cancer borealis (assembly GCA_036785275.1). Taxonomy (NCBI): domain Eukaryota; kingdom Metazoa; phylum Arthropoda; class Malacostraca; order Decapoda; family Cancridae; genus Cancer; species Cancer borealis. The sequence goes on from JAXIVD010001820.1 coordinate 23,601, forward strand.
CTGCTCTCACCGACATCTTCGCCATTTTTCATCAGTGTTTCCTGCCCATCCTCCACACCTAAGTAACTAATGTTCCCATTCACATCCTTCACTACATGGTTGTCATTATTCTCTCTGCATTCCATTGTATCACCAACTCCTTCATTAGGGTTCCCTTCTTCCTTACATTGTGTCTTAACAACACTGTCTTTTCCATCTTGCTTTTGGTCATCAGTTGATTCTCCATTTTCACCTTCATTACTGTTGCACTCTTTCATGTTTTCTTCCTTTCCTATCACATCATTCCTCTGTACTTGTGTTATATGATCAGGTTCGTGTTCTAATGAGGTTGTGTTGTGCGGCACTTCAGGGCTGTCTGTCTTATTTTCAAAACTGGTTATTTGTAGAGGAGAGTTGATATCTGTGTTAAGTTGATTTAGATTATTAAGTATCTGTGTACTGGCAGAGTTTTCTTTGGTATGGTTGATGCATTGCTCTGTGACTAGAGATGAGGGAGGCTGAGATGCAGATAGGTCAGACCAACAACTTTGAGGAGGATTGAAGCTGTAGCAGGAAGAGGTGTGTTCAAAGGGGTTTTCTTGTGTTGTGGGGAGTCCAGATGAAAATAATGATGAATATTCTCCATTGGATACTTGCGAGAGTTGTGAAGAAGCCATACCTTGGGGTGTGATGGAGCCTGAGTCCAAGGGGGATGCAGATTTATACAAGTAAAGGAGTGGAGAAGAAGGGAGAGGAGAAGGAACGGGTGTGGGTGTAGGACTTGAGAAGAGAGGTGTGAGGTAATCTGATGGCATAGGTGTGATAGTACAAGAAGCTGTAAAGACTGGGGACACTGCCTCACTTTCATCTATAGTGTAGGGTGTGTCTGAAGCAGAGGAATTGTAAGAGTTTGTCCTTAAAATGGATGCGTCCTCCGGCTGGGAGTCCACTTCTGTTGAGAATGACCAAGTGTCTGTTGTGAGAGAACCAATACCAGATGATACTGAGTCCATGTCTGTAGGAAGGGAGGGTAATGAGGGTGTGTCAGTGGAAAGTGGTGATGACATTATCGCGGGTCCAACAGTGTCAGTGGTGGTGCAAGAAACTTCACTGGGAATGAAGCTGCCATCCTCACTCTTGATAGATTCCATCCGTGTGTATGTTCCTGGTGTTTGTGTTGAGGCTCCTTGCTGCTCCACCTTTGGCACCACAAAAAGGAAGGCAAGTGGTGGATCAGGAGAGAGTGAAGCATCATATAAAGTTTCCGTGAACTCTGATGCTTGTGGTAAAAGTTTTGAAGTGTTTGAGCATAGTGTGTGCTCTTGACTGCCACTGAGAAAATTTGTTGGGGTCAATGAGACATCAGTGGAAGGTGTTATGCAATCAGAGCTGACTTGAGAGGATAGTGTGACATTATCATTGGAAAGCGGTGACACACGTAACGCATGAGGAGGCAGTGGCGATGAAACTGAATCTGGTGTTTGAAAATATGATGCAGTTAGCGTTGATGATGACATTAGGCTGGAAGTAGAACAAATTTCTATTGACTGGTCTTCACAGCCTCCAGATTCAACAGCTGTTTCAGGATGGAGGGCTAGTGTGTCGCTATAAGTGGTGGCATTGTTTGGAGGGGATGAGGCTCCACACATCTCACTTACTGATGGAGTTGAATGACAAGGAAACGAAGGTCGAGGAGGAGGGGGGACCGGTGGAGGTGGAGGAGATGATGGAAAGATGTCAGGTTTAAAAAAGAAGCCAGGAGGAAGTTTTGGGTCATACTCTGATTTGACCTCTGGCGATGGAGGGTCATAACAGCACATGTAGCAAGGAGAGGTCATCTCCTGCCACAACGTGAGGGGTGGTGGAGGGGGAAGATCAGCTACAGGAAGCTCAGAGATGGTATACACAGGTGGAGGTGGCGGGGGAGGAGGAGATGAATTTGTAAAGGCTTCAGAAGAGGATGACAAGTGAGAGAGTGGTAGGGAGGCGGGGTGCCCCTCCATGGGGAGAGACATATAGGGGTGTGGAGGATTTCTAAGTATCTGGAAATTTCTACGAGGACAGTGGCGAGGAGGTGGGGTTGGGGGACGAGCTGGATGGTTGCTGGGAACGGCAGGCTGAGCAGTGGGAATGCCTCCCACAGCCAGAGTCATTCTACCATCTGAGACAAGAGAACAACACCACAGTCATTACTAGCCTGCCCCGCCTGCCTCACACACACACACACAACGCAATTAGTTGAGTGTTATCACCTCATGAACACAACATAGCATATGAATAAATTACAGTATATGTATGTGAAATTATTACAAAACTACGTTTAGGTATGTTGGCGGCACACCAGCTTGAGCAGCAGTGTGAGGAAGGAAAACACTTATGAAGGATAATTTGATAGGGAGTGTGCTAAGCTGACATTGTCTCGGTAAGCCACATTATTGGAGCTCATTCTGCAGAATGTTAAGGTATCTCTGACGCAATGTTTGACACCATATTATCTCCCTTCCTTCCGTTCCACAAGATCAAATCACTGCAGTCCATATCATCATTAAGGTTACGAAAACGACACAGTATTTCGATATATGATGAACGAACTTTCATATTCATTTATTAGTACAAATTAGCATTGATGAAATTTGGTGGAGACGCGCTTTTTTCCTGATCATATTCACTCCAGTTTTGCGTGTGGTATGTACCAAAGATTGAACCAAAGGCAAATATTTACAAGCACCCATTTGTGGCGCACTTCCGAATCAATGACGTCATACAAACATCATTAAGGATATAGTTTATATTATTATAGTTGAGAGAGAGAGAGAGAGAGAGAGAGAGAGAGAGAGAGAGAGAGAGAGAGAGAGAGAGAGAGAGAGAGAGAGAGAGAGAGATTGTGGAAATAAGTATAGAGTGAGTGGAAGGTTGCCTGCCTGGCTGAGATATTTGTGGGTGTCTGGTTGTAATGGACCGACACCACCTCTGCTTTTAAAGCCGCCAACCCCAGACTACCTCTCCCTTCCTCATTTTTTTTCCCTTCTCCCTACACTCTAGTAAGCCTGACCACCACGTGGATGGTTGATTGGTTAGTTGGTTGTAGAACTTGTAGCGCCGCTCAACATCTATACGCTGTTTATAAGGTGGGACAAACACCATAACTGTCTTTATTATTATTATTATTATTATACTAAGTTCTACCATTATCGCCACCACTCGTAATTCCTGCAGTCTCCTACCCCTCCCCTTTTGGCACCGTCTCCCTCCCTCCCGAGTGCCTCTACCTCACACCACGCTTGACGCCCACGACAAAAGACAGACGGGCAGACGCATCCACTCACGCCACCAGTCAACTCGGAAGAATAATGCCACGATATTTCATGCGTGTCGTAAACCAGAATTATAAGGACAAAGCGAGGATCGAGGCTAGAGAGTTGTGAAATGTTTTGTTCCTTCTATGGCAGTGCGTAGAGGTGGAGGGAAGATTAAATTCTTCCCTAATGATGTCTGTCTCCGTGCTGTATTATTATTATTATTATTATTATTATTATTATTATTATTATTATTATTATCATCATTATTATTATTATTAGAAGTAGTAGTAGTATAAGTAGTGTCGAGGATATAATTGTTAGAAATTTTCACTCTTCCATGGTGATGGTGGTGGTGATGACCATGATGCCTTAAAACTTAGACTTAAAAGGTACTGATATAGACGGTGGTGTATGTAGTGGTGGTGGTGATGGTGGCGGCAAAGAGGATTCTATGACGCATTGCAGGTATTAATGGAGCCACATGTACTACGTCAGGCTCTATTTTAATACCCGACGACACACCTTCCATCCGTGGTGGTCAGCCTCACACACACCACCTGGTTCATTATACATAACTACACCAGTATTCAATTCATGTAAGGTTAGGTTAGGTTACGTTACGCCTCTTACCTGTCGAGCAGATCGTTGTGTTAATCAAAGTTAGCTCATCAGCCTGTCATTTTAAGTTACGCAGATCAGGCGAAAGTTTTTGTGAATATCATGTATGCACGGATTTATTATCTATCAATCAGTAGTGTTTAATGTAATGAATTGTATTGAAGTTATTATATCCGGTTTCTCCTGTACGTGTTCGTTATCTCCCCTTTCCTCTAATAGGTCCTTCAAGCTTCTTTTAGACATATTTCCCCTCCCGTCCTGTCTGCCATACACTACACGACATGCCGACGCCTCCTTCACATACCTTGTTCACACACACACACACACACACGCATTCCAATACAACCACATTTTTATTCCCAGTTTCCGTATTTTATTTTAACACTTTTAACATTTATAATGCGATCTGTAATTGAACAGGTGTAAAATAAGAAAATTAACTCAGATAATATGTGAAGAAATTTACTTCAAAATAGATGAGAGAGAGAGAGAGAGAGAGGTCTCTTTGTGGGTGTGTGACAGCCGCGTCACTCCTTTCTTGGTGACCAAAATACTATGGTGCACTCCCTATCCGTATGTGTGTGTGTGTGTGTGTGTGTGAATCTACGTAACACCCTCAGCCAGACAGGGCCGAGACCTTCCATAAAGCTTAATCCCTTCTAAAGCTTTATCACTAATCCTCCGCCGCATGATGTTAGCTCAGGAGCTGTGGTTGTTACTGATCCATTGTAGATGATCACGAATATCACGACTAAACAAGAACCAGAAAAAAACATTCCACCATCTACGTATTAATAGCTTCGATTAATCTGCTACACTCACTTTCAATTTGCTTCGCGTTATCCCTCAATATTAATGTCTTTTAATATGCTGACTATCGGTGTGTGTGTGTGTGTGTGTGTGTCTAATTATATTTTCACAGCATTGACTCGAACTCGTTATATGTAAGTACCGTATTTCTATACTACTTTACAGATCAACTAATGTATTTTTAGTGCACGAATTTCACAGAGTTTATCTTAAGAAGCGTATGATAAGGTCACTGAGATCAAGAGCCAAAATTAGTGGCTCTTACAAGTGTGGCAGATGTCATGTTTGATCATTCTCCTCCACCTCCCTCAACCCCCACCCCCCTCGTGTACTGCTTGGCAACCATGTACTAGTTAACTTGGCCACGGGAGAGTGACCTCGATCCTTACGTACTGTTATCTTGCCAGTGGTATTTAACACATAGCAGGAATACTACCACAACATTTTTATTATAGACTGTTAACTAACTATACACTTTCCGTTCATGTTCTCATACTTAGTAATGCATCCTTGCGTTGTTCTTATAAGTATCTACTATTATATATTAATATTAATGCATTACGGAAGCTTTGTTGATGACACAATAAATAATAATAAAGAAACAACTATGGCACTATATGCAACAAATTGTAGTTATTATTATTTTTTATGATTGTAATTAATTTTTAAGTCTAACCACTCGTACCTCATAACAAAGGACCGCCTACGCAGATCCCACTCCCCCATTACCTGTGCTGCATCTGTGGGCAGGGGGCGGGGGTCAGCAGGTGCCTAGCGCACGTGGCACTCCAGTGACTCCACCAGGTAACAAGGTGTAGGGAGGGGCACCGCGGCACTAACCAGGCAAACTTCTTCCCTCTTGAAGAGTAGGAGAATAAGTTAGTATTCATTATCTTATAACTATACTTCTGAATTGGATGACTGACTGGTTTGATTATTGATCGTGTGAACTACCGTATGTATGTTAATAAGTTATATATTTGTCAGTACACGTTGACAAATAAACATTTACCTTAAGGGCGCGGTAAGGCGGTAATGCTGGGCGAGGCGGGCACTGTACCCTATGAAGCTATTTCCACCACTGGGCACTGCCTGGCACTAGCACTGGTAGCGTTGCTGTCTGGGCCTCGAGACTCCGCCTTCACACCAAAATAACCCAGATTATACCACTTGCATTCGGCACTTTCCATTCCAACAGGAAAGCACGAAAGACGTTTTGAAATAACCTACATTACTCTTATTACAATATGACCGGCCTTTATATTTTCTCAGTTTCATATACAATTGGTTAAGTTTCTTTGATGAGGTGTAAATGTATCTTTGTGACAGTAACATGATCACAAAGTATTATTCCGTGAGTTTATTGTGTATTGCATCGCCATCCCGTTGTGTTTACTTCCATCAGCTGATCTGTTTCCCAACACGTGACAATGACTTCACCTTAGTAGAGGCTGTGGTGGTGACAATAAATAAATTGTTACATACCCTTTTTTTTGTCATGCATGAAGACGAATATTTTAAGATGAATCAATATTTTATTTGATATTCCTGGTATCATTTGTATGTGTGTAGAGAGACCATCTGTGATCTAAGTCCCTCCTTACCTTACGCAACGGAGACGAAGAGGTATATGCAGAGAGAGTGAAGACGAGAACGAAAATAATTATATATGCAGTTTTATATTGTATAAATATACTATTTGTATGGATGCGTATTGCATTAAAAACCATTAAGTAGATGGTCAGCCCTGCTTGGGTGCACTAATAGTGTGGTCACCGTGCACGGGAGAGGACAGCAAGATCGACGCAATATTGGGAGTCATTATTGCCCGTGGCACTTGACCTCCAGTCCAGGTGTGTGGCTACGATGCTTGCCGCAGCCCGTCTCGTGAGGGCCTCCAGACTGGGTTCCGGGGTGGCGGTGAGGTGGTGCAGTGGGCAGGTGGGCACCAAGGAATACTTCGACGGTCTGGTGGCACAGAAGAAGGTGGTTGTGTTCATGAAGGTGGGTTTGTGGCCCCATTATCAAACTTCTCTGGGTATCAATGTGCAAAGAGGTCTGATGGCAAGGTAGGATTGGATGATATAATGGCATCTATTATTTATGTGTAAACTGATTATGCAAGTCGACGAAAAGAAACAATTTTGGGCAAATATTTATTTTTATTGAATGATGTAACATATGAAAGATGTTTAAATTTTTTTTTTTATAGGTATTAGGTGAGCTTCGTTTCAACATGACTTAAATATCCACCAGTAATTACCTCGTGTGTTTTGATAGTAATTATTGTAACACTGAAATGGATCACCTTGCCTACCATATCTTACTTAACCTTGAACACATGCTTAGGTCAGTATTAGAAGTGATAACAGATACTCACGCCCACAAACTCATGTATTAATGGCAAACTAGCTTAAAAAACATCACAGTATTAAGAACACTTTTATTCAGATGGAAATTTGTTGGAAAGAAGTTGTTTGAAATAATGTTCATCTTGACATTTAATTAGGCTGATGTGTTAACATTTTTGTGAGTTGTAGGTAATAGTGAGAAAATAACAATTTTTTTTATGGCACTACAAAATCAATAATCATTAGGGTTATTTTACTTACTTGATTACTTACTTATTTGAGGTATATACACATACAGTGGGACCTCGGTTTTCGTGATTAATCCGTTCAAAAAAGTCTGTCAAAAACTGAAGCAATATTTCTCATAAGAAATAAAGTAAATCCAATTAATCCGTTCCAGACACCTAAAAATATTAACAAATTTTTTTTTTTTTATAGAGAATGACTATAGTTTTACATGCATAAAACAATGGGAAATAAATATAAATGACTAATGAAATAGACAAATGAACATTTAACATCACTTTTATCTTTATTGAAGACTCTTGTTGCCTTACCACACTGCGTATGCCAGTTCGCTTCTTGAATTTGTCGAACCAGCCTCTGCTGGCCTTAAATTCACTAACAGCAGCACTTGTTCCAGGCATTTACTTTGTGAGATCCACATGCAACAGCTTTGCCTTTTTGCAAACTATCGCCTCTAAAACACTATCTCCCGCTAACTGTTGTTCGTTGATCCACACCAATAACAACAACTCAACATCTTTGATTGTTTTGTTAGCACATTTATCCCTTTTGCAACATCAGTTTCCTTGATTTCTTTTTTCTTCACCAGGATGGAACTGATCGTTAATGCGGACTTCCCGTCCATCCTGGCAAGATTGGCCACGTATACGTCTCTTTCGTACTTTGCTATGAGTTCTTTCTTGAATTCTATCATGCTTCTTGCCTTATTTATCAAAGGACTGGCACTCAAAATTTTCTTTGGCCCCATAGTGGCTTATTTAGCAGTCGCACCCAATAAACAAGCACAAAAAACAATGGATTATTATAAAATGTTTTGGATGAACACATGGTGTGATGCTCACTCAACAAGAAACAAAGGCAGACTGTCATGAACACATGGAATGCTTTGTGTGGGTGCTCAATTTCGGGAAATGAGTGGCCGAGTCACACAGGCAATCGGATGGGTTTGGTACAGACCATTTTCAACTGTACGAAAACTGGGACAAAATTTCAATGAAAAAAGTTGTCGAAAACCGAATCGTACGAGAACTAGGGCATACGAAAACCAAGGTTTGACAGTATTAGTAACATTTTAGTACACATCCAATTTCTCCGTTAGAAGCTTTGACTTTTGTGATAATTTATGGTATTATTTAAGAGTTAAACCCATCTTGCTGCGAAGATATGAACACCTACATAACGCTTGGGTTTTCATTCGCACAAAGACGACACAACACTTCCTTTTCTGTCGCAAATCGGCTTCCTTCAACACTATATAAGGGAGAACATAAGGATGTACTGAAAATTTATAGAATACCAATCCATAATGGAGTTGAAAACCTTCTATACCTTCCAGGGCACACCAGATGCTCCAAGGTGTGGGTTCAGTAACGCTGTCGTCCAGATCCTCCGCATGCACGGCGTGGAGTACAGTTCCCACAATGTTTTAGACGATGAAACTGTGCGACAAGGTATGTTCTGGTCACCTAATTATTGTTGTTCCTATGAGTACGAGATTAATTAAAGTTACTTTGGATTAGTTTTGGAATTGAGAAGGAATAGGATGACTGATTTTTCTTAGGTTTACTTTGTGGTTTTGAATATATATTAATGAATGAATGAATGAGTGAATGAAGAAATAAATGAATTAATAAATAAATGAAGGAAGGAATGAAGGAAGGAATTAATAAATAAATTAATAAATACATGAATGAATGAATGAGAGAGAGAGAGAGAGAGAGAGAGAGAGAGAGAGAGAGAGAGAGAGAGAGAGAGAGAGAGAGAGAGAGAGAGAGAGAGAGAGAGAGAGAGAGAGAGAGAGAGAGAGAGAGAGAGAGAGAGAGAGAGGTGTGTGTGTGCATGTGCAAATGAAGGCTCATTTGCCATGGCCTTCCCTTTAAAACTATTCTCAGGTACATACGTCATTTTAGACGATTAATACCATAATACAGAGGAAGAATCAGATCTGATTGTCATATGATTATTATTATACCTGAGTCTTGTGTGGGTAGAGCTCCCAGCACGTGGAAGGTGTGCTGCATAGGGAGGTAAATAAGGGTCTGCATTAGCCAGCGTCTAGAAATGTAGTGAGGAAAATTTAACTTTATATTTGCTTTAGCACTTAAGCTCAAAAGTAAAATTACCAGTGAAGACTCAGCTGAAGCTTGGGTTATTCATTCCATCCCTTCATTCTTACTTGTTGTCCCAAATTACCTTTCAATAATACAGTTTTCTTGTTTGATCTTAACATTATTCCATGATTTATAAACTATATAAGAATTTTTTTTCTTTGTGCAGGAATTAAGGAGTATTCTGAATGGCCCACAATACCACAGGTGTACATAGACAAGGAGTTTGTGGGAGGGTGTGACATCCTGCTTCAGATGCATCAAAGTGGTGAGCTGATAGAGGAGCTGCAGAAGGTGGGCATCGCATCAGCCCTTCTGGAAGCTGAGGTTGGACAAGAAGATAAAAGTGATAAGTGAATAGTTATGAGAAAGTGGGATTGTATGTAGATTCGTGTGTGTGTATGTGCGTGTGTATGTGTGTCATAAAATATGTTATCATTTGAAGTGGCAGTTATTTTCATACTGCCATAGCCAGTCAAATGAGATGATTTGCTGGACTCATTGTTACCTAATAGAACTTTGTTCATGTACATACCTATAAATACTATCATTGTACAAAAAATGTTTTATGACCTTCATACAATTACATTGACAAATTGTATTACTTGATGGGTGTTGGGTGTGACTTATGCATGGGGTGAAGTAGCAATCTTAACACACACTTCTGCTTCCTGATATTAGCAGCCAAGGCCTAAATAATCTTGACTTTAAAACTTCATAATTATACTGATGAGATTCTCTCTTTTTATTTTTTTGTCTTGGTCCTATGTCACCGGTAGGCTTGTTGGAGGCTTGAATGGTTGGTCTCTGCCTATTAGTAGTGCAGGTTGATTTTTTAAGTGGCACCATTTCTTATTAAGAGGCTCATGCTGCCCACGGAAGCTTCTCGATCCACATAACTTTACAGTCCCGTCGAGGATAGTGTTATGGCAGCAGGTGGGTGATCTTAGGCCATTCAGTGGTTTTCTTAAAGTAAAATGGCCTGCCTGTAGCGAGACTCGAACTCAATACTCTGAGCTGGTGTGCCCCCCACCCTAGCTATTAGACCACCGCCTCCTTCAACTCATAAAAGCGATGTATTGCATTTTCTGAAGGTAAATTCATAAGCCTGATAATGTACAAAAATTTTACTTTTGATAAGTATCCAAAGGAAATGTATAATTATATTCAGGAACACAAGTATGTGATCTTATATAATAACAATACATAACTGAAATATCTTATTTATATAACTGCTGTAAAACATTTGTACAGATGTGTTTTACTAACTAAATTCATCATAGTCAACATTGATCTTGGTTTCAGTTCTAGGAGCCAGTAGCAAACTTAACTGGGTTTTAAACTTTCCTCTAGTGGTGGAAACTTTGGAACAATTCTTCTATGCTAACTTGCCCCTTGGCACTTAGCAGCAAGGTCACAAATACAGTACTTGCTGGTGAAGCCATTAAGCATGCAGCTGTTAAAAACAACCTTATTTAAATTTTTTTTTCTAGTTTAACAACTTGGTGCACCTTCTACACTGCCTCTTCACTTCCTAAGCTGTCATGACAGTGGTAGAGCCAGGCAGCAGCTGGTCACCAAGTCACCTTTGACCTTATATACACACTCTTCTATAAAAACATACACAAACAGAGCTGTGATCACAACTTTCTGCGGCCTGTTAGAGGATGGTGTGCCACATGGGTCACGTTCTGCTACCTGGTAATTTGCTGCTGCAGGACAGAGTCCTCACCAGTCCTTGTTTCCACTTCATCTCCCTCAACATGTCCTTACCAGATGGGGTGCTTGTGTAATGTGGCGTTAGAAACTATAGAACATAGATAGTTAATGATATTGATGAAGGCCTCACCTGTAAGATATCAAAATTTTATGACGATATGAAAATGACGAGTAGAGTAACCACAACTGCTGAAAAAATACAAATACAATTCAACCTCGATGGCTTAGTTAGTTGGTCAGAGAAGTGGCAGATGAAACTTAATGTTCATAAATATAAAGTATTGCATATCGGAAACATTAATCAAATTATACAATGAATGGCTCTGAACTTTCCAAGGTTAGCCATGAAAAAGACTTAGGGGTAACTGTTAGTAAAGACCTTAAACCCAATAAACATTGTTCAGACATTAAGACAGTTAACAAACTGGTCGGCTTTATGAGGACTTTCGGGTACAAATCTGAAAAAAGTTATCCTTACATATTGAATGTAATTGTGTGCCCTCATCTAGAACATTGCATACAGGTCTGGTCACCATACTATTGAAAAATATTGATAAGCTGGAGAGAATACAAAGAAAAGTTATTAAAATGATCCCTAGATTACAAAACATATCCAAACGTAGATTACGAGGAAACCTAATAGAAGCATTCGAAATTCTGTAACGTTAACAAACGACTATGTAACTGCCGATCTCACATCGAACAAAGCAAAGCACTTTCTTTAGTAGAATTGTGAATATTTGGAATTCTTTACCAGCACAAATAGTTATCTAACACAATTTGATAATAAAAAAAAAAGATATGCACTTAGCATTTGTTCACTAAATTGAGTATTTAATTCCTGCATTTTTTGTATTATTTTTTTTAGAGGTCGTAAAAACTATAGATTATGCATGCTTTCTCACTTTTCTTTACAAATTCAATGCTAGTTTGTCCATACTAAATGGTATCACTTCCTCTTCTGGCCAGCTTCGGCTGGAGGGAAGGATGGGTAGGGAGGAGCCCTCCACTTTGCTGTCTGTTTGTCTCTAACATATAGATACTGTATTAGTAGAGGGTAGCTACATAGACAGCCTTGTTAGGTCCAGCAAGACTTGCTGTCTGTTCTTTTGTACTGCACTTCATTCTTCACTTCCCACCAATAACACTTTTCCTTTGTCATGCTCACCAGATACTTGAAACATAACGTGCAAGCAGTGCACACCATCACTGCCACACTTCATGCTCCTCTACTTGTGCTCTGCGCTCAGCTCACCCTCAACACACCACTCCCATGGCCCAGTGGAAACACTCAGCTGTCACCCAGCAAGGCATGGGTTTGAACCCTGCTCAGGTTTTTCACTGCCAGGTCATGGCTACGGTCCCCCTTGAGCAAGAGGATGGGTGGTGTGTAATGTGAGAGAGGACTCTGCCTTAATCATAGATGTCTCAATGTGCTCTGAGCTCTTTTGGGAGTGTAATGGCTGACAATCACGAGCCCAGCATGTGATCCTGCAGACCCTGGTGAGTTACACTAACACCTTGCACGTGACTCACAAAGCCTACATGCTCCTCCAAGAGCATGAAAAGGTGAAAAATAAGGAGATTCAAACTCCACTTGGACCTTGGACCCAGTGTTGGAAAAAGAGGCAGAGCAGAGAACTAGATGGAGATGAGACAGGTTTTGGTAAAGACAGACAGTTGATAGAGATGAATGGAGAAGGTTGGCGGAGGCCTTGGTCCTGCAGTGAATTCATAGGCTGATGATGATGATGATGATTATCAATCACGGTTGATCTGCATGAATAAATATTTTTTTGTAAGTTTTTTCTCTCCTGGTCAATTATTTTCATCAAGCAATTTGTTACGGATAACGGTTTGCTTTGATCAATCATTCGTGGATTGTATGAAGTATTTTCTCTCCTCTTAGCAAGATATACAACACTGCTTTGGAATGTGAGATTGAAGACAGTTAAAGGAGGGAAGTTGATATAATTAGAAAACCAATGATGAAGTCATTACTTACTACATCAAGTCTTGTGGTACAAAAGTCAATAGTGTTAAGCAATGCAGATAATGTCAAGACTCAAGATAAAATGTAAACCAATACTAACAATTGTAATGCCACAAAATTGTTTCAAAATGCTTACAAACATTAACAACTTGTATTGACCTTCACTGTGAGGCTCTAAAGAAGCAAACATTATGCTGATACAACCAGAAACTGCTCTTGTGTCTATGCTAATACAGGCTGTAAGGTTGAAGCAAGAACATTGTAATTGTAATTATAATGTGGGGGGGGAAAATGTGCCAGGCAACTAAGGCCATATGGCACTATTGGGGTAGTAGGGTTGGGTAGCTAGGTGGGGAGGAGGATCGGGTAGGGGTTAGATTAGCTGAAGGGCGTTAGCAGCACGGAGAAAGGATATATTCCACTGAGGAACAGACATGATCAGTAGGGAATAAGACTCGGAATGGGGGAAGGTGAAGGAGGAGCGTTCGCAGGGGGTAAAGGACCGAGGTCCATATCCATAAGAAGCAAGGAAGAAGGAAGGGGGTCAGAAGCGGGTGAGGTAGGGGGAGAGGGGGAAGGTTGAGAGAGGAGATTGGTGCGGGAGTAGCCAGGTGGTAGGGGAAGAGAGGAGAGATCAGGTAGCAGACTAAGGGGACTGCACGGAAGAACAGGCGGGGTAAGACGAGGAGGGCAGGGGAGAGTAAAGCGGGGGAGGGGGAGAGGGCAGAGCGCTGGGGGCAGAGAGAGGGAAGGGGGCTGGAGGAGGGGTTGGGGAGGGGAGACAGCAGAGGAAAAAGGTGGAGGAGGGGGAGGAGGGAGGTGCTTGGGAGGTGGGTGAACAGAAGCCATGACCTGGATAGGAGGGGCCGGTGGAGAAGATAAGGAGGTAGGAGGAGAGAACAATGGAGCCATGTTCTTTATGAACGCGATGATGGCATCAAGGTTATCACCCTCGGAAAGAGCGGGCGAGGAAGGTGCAGGGCGAGTCTTTTTAGAGAGGTGGAGAGGGGGTGAAGAGATCAAGGTGGGAGCAGGAGAGGAGGTTGGTGGGAGAGAGGAGACCAAAGCCTCAGAGTGGTGTTGTCGTTTGGTAGAGTGGGAGCGCTGAGGGCGTGGAGAGGGAGACTACAGGGGTGCGAATAGAGGCTGTGGTAGTGGTAGAGAAGGATGAGGAGCAATGAGGACCGAGCCCTGGGGGAGGCGGGTTGGTGGTAGCAGGAGAGAGAGAAGATGTGGGAGGTGGGGCATAGGATGGAGAAGTTGTGGAGGGGGCAGGGGTATAAGGGAGAGTAGTGGGAGTAGGTGGTATAGTATTAGGGGTCTGAGGAACGGGCAGAGAGGTCGAGACCAGGTCCATTGGGCAGGCAGAGGTGTCAGGGGGGGGGAGGGGGGGGGACGACCAGCAGCAGAGGCCTCGAGGGACTGGTCGGATACCACTCGAGGGGGGCATGGTGAATTTTGATTATCCATATACTGATGTGAGTTAATAAGAATGGCATCGGGGGTCACAGGTAAACCGCCTACCGGATTGGCAAAAGGGGCCGAGCGCTGCCGCTGGGGACGTGGTACCTCGTCCCCCACAGGACTACCCAGTTTAAAAAGCAGCCCTTGTGGCACCGAAAGTTTGCCCCGCAGCGGCGAGCAAAGACCCCGGCCTCGATGCCTACCTGCCCAGACACCCTCCAGCCAACACAGGACGGCCCATGATAGGCGATCCCCCTGGCGGGCGGCACCGGTGACCCACACCAGCCTACAGTCGGGATCATCTTGTCGGTCCTGACGGACACACAAGCCCCCCCACCACGTCAAGATAGATCCCATTGGGGGGTGAAGCAAGAACAAAGGAACACCTTGGATGGCTGACAAAGTACACGGTCTGTGGATAGTGTAGTGTGGTGCTTGAAATGGCTCACCGGTGGAAAGCATAATACTGCAATGGTATCCTGGTTGTGTTTGTTTGTTAGAGCACAGTCAACCCTTTGATGTGATGCCTTGGCTGCAGGGTGAGGGAGTGATCACACGTCCGGGAAGTAGAGATGCTTCACTATTGTACGACTTGTGTGAATTTTAAGTTAAAAGTAAAAGACTTATCATATTAAGATATTACAATGTACATTATATATTTATAGAAAATTTGTATCTTTAGTCTGTCTCTCTCATTAAATAAATATAAAAATATTTACAGACTGCACTCAAATCATACGCTACAATAAATTACTTTTATATGAAAAAGTTAGTGCATATATGTCATCCATTTACATGACAATGTATCCTCATTTGATGGACTACATGAAGTAAAAGATCTCTGTACATAAGCCATTATTACTACTTTTCAATCTGTTATGAACCAAATTTAATTCAATTTTCATAAAGTAACAATTTTTTACTTTTGACTTCATATTTTAGAACTGGTTAATACTGCTATGATGTTCCACTAGCATGACGTCCATTAGAGGGAGTTGGTAGTGCATGTAAATGGTCTATAGGATACTCTATTCTAAACATAACTTTGTACACGGGAACAGGCCAACAACAACAGAAGCAATGGTGTACAGATTAGGACTTTTCTTCTTTTTCTTTGTTGTATTTTTCGAGCTCCTTTAAGAACTGTGCTCTGGGCTTCATGACGGTTGGTTTATCTCCTCGACACTTTGGACAGAACCACTTCCCCTTGGGCTTGTTGGTGAGTCCCACACATGAGAAGTGGAACCACTCGATGGGACACAGGTCATTGTCACACCCAATCATCTCTCCATATGACACCTTGGGAGACAAGACAACACTGTTAGGACATTTATTTAGAATGATTCCAATCTAAACCCTTATTTATGTTACCTTACTAAATTTGTTAAACACACTCATTACTTTCAGCATCCATTCTTTTCACACTGCAGGTATTTCTCAGGTTTTCATCCTTGATATTTCTCATTTGTTCCACATCCCTGTCCCAGTTAGCCTCATAATGGTAAGGTCATTGCATAACACAGGTCAAGCCTCACCTGTTCACAAAGGCAGTACGTTGGCTCGTCAGGGTCAATGGGAATTTCTGTCGGGGAATCCTCACGCTCTCTTTCTGCCCGAGCTTTTCGTTTCTTCTTCTTGGTTGTCTTCTTCTGTGTCGTTCCCTGCACATGAGTACAAAAATGGAATGTATATCAAATAGTAGAGTAACACGTAGTAACACAAACTTCCAGTGATCAGACAGAAGAGTTTTCAAGCATGTTTTGTAACTATTTATTTCCCAATATAGTACGTAATTGTACGTACTATCATCATGTATAATATACCTGGTTATTCCTGAGACTGAATTATATTTGAATATTATAGTTTCATCTCAATTACAACAAACATTTCATCTCAAAATGGATTCGATGGATGTAACTTAATGTTTAACTACATGTGCAGTAATAGCTATTATGATAAAGGTGGTATATCCTTTAAATACTCTAGATCCCTAACCTATGTAACCTAACCTGACTCCGCCCACCTTAGCAGCAGAAGTCTTCTCGGTGTGTGTGGCCACTGGCACTTCACTTGAGTTTTCATTATGAGTGGTGGTGTGTTCATTCCTGGTGCGTCGCGCCCTCTTGCTCACACGCTCAGGCTGCACCTCCTTACAGGACTCTGATTTTTCCTGCTCCTGCCCAAAGTCTGTTGAGAGTTGAAAGTGTTTTAAGGTGTTGAAAGGAAGCTGCCTTGTGTAGGTCAACTGACCTTTTACAGCCTAATTATTTTCTTATGTTCAAAGGGGGAGGCCAAAAATAATGTTAATAATGCATATTTTTTTCATTCATAGGATTCATGTGTCCATGTATATAACTAGTGAAAACTTCCATCAGTGTGTATGTACAGTACTAACGTTATGAAAATATAATTACCATAAAGGCATCAGAATCCACTAATTGTCAAACTTTCATCATCATCATATACTTTAGTTGACTTTTATCACATTGAGAAGAAAACTTAAAAATCACCATCAATCATTAAAACATTCAGTATTGAACATCCACACAACTTAACCTAACCTAACCTAACAACATTAATATCACCTAACTAACTAACACTTCCCTTCTGTTACTCACTCACCCAAATTTTTGCTGTCTAGTTCCAGCTGCCTCTGCCTGTTTTCAATGATATCCAGAATGTGTTGAACGATCTGGAGTTTGTCATCGCCAATTTCCTGCGTGGAGATTAACTTGTCTTGGATCTGAACCATCACCCTCTTGAGTGAGATGGAGTCCAGTTCACCCTCCAGCTGGCCTCGCAGACTCTCCATGTCCTGTAGGAGTGCTGAAGGAGAGAGGGGGAAGGAAGGGCAAGGAACCTCAGTCAACACGCAGCTAAGTTACGTCATTGTTGGAAGAATGTTATATTTTCTATTTTTTCTTTCGTTCTTCATTGCTTCTCGTGTATATAGGAACAACCAGTCAGTAATTATTATTAAAGTTTTAGGTTTTCTTCAGAGAGAGAGAGAGAGAGAGAGAGAGAGAGAGAGAGAGAGAGAGAGAGAGAGAGAGAGAGAGAGAGAGAGAGAGAGAGAGAGAGACACACTTTGTAAGGTATAGATATAGGAATAATAATACCAAACACAGCCTCACCCACCTTGGTATTGCACGTCTAGCTCCCTCATGCTTGATATTTCCCTTTGCACCTCATCTGGTAGGTTTTCTACGGTGTCTAAAAAAAAAAAAATCATTAGTAAATCCATCCCATAAATAACAATAACAATAATAATAATTTTGTCGATATCATTTTACTTCTTCAGCAGACTGCTGTAAAGAATTCAGGGTTATATTTTTGCATTACCTGGTGCATTCTCATTACATTTCCGTCACAAATTCCTAGTTTCTGAGATAGCTCCTGACAATATTTCCTCCATTTTAACACAACACAATTTGAATTACACACAAACGTATTATACTGTATAATTATAACACATTCCACCTCAACACAATGACATACATACATACATGAAACAAATATATATACATAATCATATTTACGTAGACAACCAACTAACTTACCTAGGAAATTATCGACGTAGGTTGCAGAATATAAAGCTTCTAAAGCAGCTTGATTGAGCATCTTCTCCACTGGATCACTCATATCTCTCTTTACCTCTCTCTAAGAATACAGTCTCGGAGAACAGATGGAAGAAAAGTGGATGCAAGATACGTATAATGTGGATGAAATGGATGGATGGATGACACAATTGAGGCTGGAATGCAATAAGTATGAACTAAGATGTTTTATATAGTGGAAGAAGATATAAGAGTGGAATAATGGAGTTAGATAAGAGAGTGGATGGAGTGGAGTGTTAGTAAGTAAATTGAGGAGTACTTGCTTTGAGTACTAAGTGGAAGATAAACAAGTCGTGTGGTGTAGAATGTGGAAGGGTTTTCGAGGCAGGCAGTGACCCCATTTGACCTGACCACCACTGAAGGAAGAAGGTCTTAAATAAAGCCTTCTCCTTCCTCCTTCCCACCGCAACTAAACTGTCTCTTAATTCTTCTTCTTGTGACCTGTAATATGTTTTGGTTCAGTAGTCTCTAAGTAAACAAAGACGCATCGTATTTTATTCAGTGATATTTTAATTGTATTACGATGTCTGATTGATTATTTAGTAGTTTAAGTAAAAATATACCTTATAGTTATACTTTTTTCAGATTATTTTTTAAAGACAGCTTACTATTAAAAATGTAGAGACACTATTTTATACCAATTTAATATCAAAATAATGATGATAAATAATAATGATGATAGTTTTCAACTCAATCTTGCCCCAATAATCATGTTTAATATTACATAATAGATGCATTATACGTTTCAATGGAAATATTATTTTTATAATTTTTTTTCTATCAGCTGTAGTTAACGGTTTTCACTAATGACAAAACTTTTCACTATTATAAAACTTTCTCTTTTAATATTCCTAGAAAATCCCTCTTTTTCATATTGAATAATGTGTAATTCAACACTAACCATCTTGTACAGCAAATAAGTTTTTTTCTTCTTTATGTATATAAGTACGTAACATAAGAACATAAGGAAGCTACAAAAGGCTCGGAGGCTTGCACTATGTAATTCCCGTTAATAACAGGAACTACCTATATTGGAGTAACAGGCTATTACTCCAATACTTCCTTATTACCTACAACCAACTCTCGTCCCAATCCATAAAGTCGTCTAGTCTTCTTTTAAAACTCCCTATCATTTGTGCACGAACTACCTGCTGCTGACTGAGTCTGTTTCAGTCATCCACCACCCTATTTGTAAACCAATTTCTACCTATTTCTTTACTAAATCTACATTTTTCTAGTTTAAAACCGTTATTTTTTGGTTCTATTCTGACAACTAATCGTAAGAACTACTCCTACATCTCCCTTATTAAAACCGTTCATGCGCCCACTTAAATACTTCAGTCAGAATTTGTAATTTTAAAAGCTATAGTCTCCCTTCATAACTAAAATTACGAATCCCTTTATCATTTTGGTTATCCTTCTCTGCACTGTAACAAAAGTATATCCATTTTATAATACGGGGACCCAAACTGTACTGCATAATCGAGGTGAGATCTGACTAACGTCAAATACAACTTCAGAATAACCTCATCACTTTAAACAAAAAAAATATTCCTAGCAATTAATCCTAACAACCTATTAACCCGATTTCTAACCTCAATACATTGTTTTCTGTGACGGAGCTCTGAGCTAACCTGTACACCCAAATCCCTCTAACATCCTGACCTATTCACTGTTACCTTGCTGATGTTATTGTTGTACCTGTTGTGAGGATTTGAGGATCTATGTAAAGCCATCTACGGTGATTTAAAATGAAATGCCAATCACTGTATTACATAATATAATTAAAAGTTCAATCAAGGTAGTATAGTATAGAGTATTCGGATTGACAATTTTTTTCATCCTTTCCATGATAGGTATCTTAGATTAAAAAAATATTGATTAGTACGTTGAATTTGCAGTTTCCATAACCAGTGATGTAAGGGAAAAAATGTATTCTTATTCTGGTATTGATTATAAATAGATAGTTAACGAGAATAACCATAATAATACCTCGTTACCCTATTAACTAGTGATGATCTAACTAACATGAACTAAACACCTCTTCAAAGTCCCCATCTGCATTTGACTAACATTCTAAAATTAATGAAGTGAAGGTCACATGAAAATAAATGTGACAACATTAATAATAAACCCATCTGACCTTTTTTTAATTATATACTTTTGTAATCCTGTTATAGTGTTGGAATCGTATCGCAGTTGACCTGTCAAAATTTGCCGCCAAACGAGTCAGTCAGTGGGAGTCTGGGAGCGCAGGCCGCAGAGCCGCTGGTGTCAACACATTCTCACTGCCGGCTGATGGTGTGGTGTAGAGGTAAGCTTATTTGATTTACTTGAAGACCGTCTATTGATTAAGTGTGTTATTGGGTAAATGGTTTGGTATGAACAAAATAAGATTATGGGGCTTCTGAAGTAATAATATGTTGCTCAGAGGTGATCTGTGTAATGTTTTAGTAGTGCACAGCAGTCATTCATTATCATCTTGTAGTAATACTGTCCGTGTAGCCTGACTGGAGTATCTGTCTTGGTCTTTTGGGCCTGCCCCCCCTTGGCCAGTCTGGCTGGACACAGAGTGGTAAGGCCCTACCAGGTGAGTTGACCGGGTGAGGTTAGGATAAATATTCTACCGAACATTTATTAAATAAGGTTTTGGTGTGAGAATGTATCAGCTGATTTTTTTTTGCACGATAATCATGTATCCGCACCTTGTATTAAAATCTAAACCGTCTTAAGGTAGGAATTTACAGTTACTTTGGAAAGTCCAGCGCGTGATCTTCCAGGCCATAGGTGCGGGGTAGGATTTGTTCTGCTGCATAACAAGAACACCTTTGTAGTGTAGTGACCTTTATGTTCACTTTTAATAATGGTATTCATTAATTTCAGATTTGAATCACAATGTCTTCAATATCTGACCAAGACATGATAGAAGCTTCAACGTCTATGGGCGAAGGAGGAGGAGGAGGAGGAGGCGGCGGCGGAGGCGGCATTAAGTCTACCTTTATTGATCTCGCCGATAGACAAGGAAAGGAAGGTTCATCAGCATTCTCAAGTGAGTATATTTATTTATTTATTTACTTATTTGTTTGAAAGTGACTTAGCATATAATTATTATGACACCATTCAGGACTAGCTTGGGTTTGTGAAATTAATTCTGTAACATTTTTTTAACACTATTATTATGTCTGTTATTTACATAGAACATATGAAAAAAAAGTTGACAAACAGCACATTAATAAACAAATGGCATTTCCGGGCACTCTAATCTCTATGCTGAAATATACAAATAATGTAATCGTATTGCATAGTTAGCTTAGTTTGGCCATTTGGAGAGTAAGGATGAGAATGATTAGAGATTTTCAGGTGAACGAAAAGTGCTACAGGTAGACTTCTTTCAAACTTCTCTCCATTTCCTTCCTTCCTTCCTTTTTTTTCATAGTCCTTCTGTTAACTTGATACAACAACATTTGATTACCTCCTTAGATATTATGTAGAGGCAAGGATATTAATTAACTTCCATCTTCATCATAATGCTCTAGAGAATGGAGTGTTATATATTTTTAGCATTTCCTCATATAAATTCAGATGCTCTATGTTAATGAGACTTGTGATATTCCAACTATTGATAGACAAGAGAGCGAGTGAGTGAAATGATCAAGATATATGTACTAGAATACGATATACGTATTGGTTGTAAGAACGTGTAGAATGGGAGAAGAGACTTTGAATATTTATGAAGGTGAATACGAGAGACTAAAGAGTACTGGAGTGTAAGGATTAGATGTGGATGGGAGTAAGTTGAAGCTTTTCTCACTAAACATCTAAGAAGAGGTTTATGATTGCTTAGTAAAGAGGCAAGAGAGTCAAAGCTTATAAGAAGTACCAGTGCCTCTTCTCAGTTTTGTTTCAGTCTCAAACTGGTTATATCTGTTTTTGAACATATTAACTGTGGTACTTTTTACTACATTTTCCATTTGTCCACAATTCTTGAACTGAAAAACTTGTTCCTCTTGGTGGTGGTGTGGTGCAGCTTTAACACTTTCATGCTGTGTCCTCTTGTCTCCAGATGCTGGTCTCTAGGCGATAACCTTAACAAATTCCCATCTCCAACCTTATCGAATCCTTTCAGAATATTAAAAGACTCAATCATGTCGCCTCTAACTCTACATTCTTCAAGTGTAGCGAGGTCTAGGTGAGTCAGTCTGTGTTCATATATAAGACCAGACACCTCAGGGAGTAGTTTGGTGGCTCTTGGTTGGACTTGTTCCATTGGCCTTGTGTCACCTTTGTTGTATGTGACCCAGGCCTGGATGCAGTACTCAAGACCAGGCCTAACCAAGGTGTACAGATTGATAGCATATCAGGATGTAAGCAGGTCATGGTTTTCTTTAACAGTCCTACCATTGAATTTGCACTACCTGCTGCTTTGGTGACTTGTGTTGAGGACTTTAAGTAGTTGGTAATGAAAACCCCCAAAGGTCCTTCTCTGCTGTTTCCTTCAATGGTGTTGTGCCTAGAGGGTATTCATAGCCTGGCTTGTATGAATAGATTATAGAGGAAATACCAGTTATTGCACTCACTATTTTCCTTGGTCACCTAGAGACTATTTCTAGGCTTACCTTGACTATTTCTATTAAACCTGCCATGTGGATGCCTGTTGATAATATCTTGATGCATAATGGCATAGTGAAGAATGACCTTACCTTCTTAACACTCGTGTATTAACTTTACAGAAGCTTTCACTAGCCTGAAGAAGTCTGAGTTTTATGAAGAACCTCCACCAGAAATGAAGTCAACTGGTGAACCCAAACAGAGAGCACTCGGTAAACCTGCATCCAAAAATTCTGTCATCGTTAATCCCAAACAAGTAAGTTTGTGTTTTATAATGTTACTCTTACGTGTGTGTATATAGATTTGTACATATATAAATATATATATATATATATATATATATATATATATATATATATATATATATATATATATATATATTTGATAAAAAAGATTGTTGTGTATCAGTGCATTGACATTGATCTATAGTATGTTATTGGTGCTCATGAGAATGTCTATCCTTATTATGTAAACTTATAGTACCTGATTTCTCATAGTAATTGTTTTGCAGAGAGGTAACCCTATACTGAAGTATGTGCGTAATGTTCCGTGGGAGTACGGAGAAATAGTACCAGACTATGAGATGGGAGCCACCCGCTGCGCCTTGTACCTCAGTCTTCGCTACCACAACCTCAACCCAAACTACATCCACGAGCGACTCAAGCAGCTTGGACACCAGTATGAACTAAGGGTCCTGCTGGCACAGGTAAGATGATGTGTGTTTGTGATAACGAGTGCATTCGCCTGTGTGTGTGTGTGTGTGTGTGTTTACCTAGCTGTAGTATACAGGGCCTGAGCTACACTCGTGTGGTCCTGTCTCTGTATCTATATTTGTCTAGTTTTTTCTTCAGTTGATGTACATTTTTTACCTTTATCACCTCTTCCTTCAGTCCATTCCAAGTATCTCTACTTCTTTTGGGAAAACTGTACTTTTTTGTGTCTTTCAAGCAAGTGTGTGTGTGTGTGTGTTTTTTTTTTGTGTGTGTGTGTGTGTTGTGTGTTTTGTGTGTTGTGTGTGTGTGTGTGTGTTGTGTGTGTGTGTGTGTGTGGTGTGTGTGTGGTGTGTGTGTGTGTGTGTGTGTGTGTGTGTGTGTGTGTGTTTTGTGTGTGTGGGGGGAGGGGAGAGGGGGCGTGTGTGTGCGCATCTGAGGTGGGTACTGTAAATGAAAATCCACTTCCACACACCCTAACCCTTCCTTTCTGCTACTACAAGTTTGCAACCTTCTTGGAATTTACATTTCTGCAACCACAAACCAGTTACATGATTTTTTCACTGCAAAAAGTGCAAAATTAAAGGTAAAGCACTTTGTAATGTTGTTAATTGATTTATTATTTAGGAAATCACTAATGTAAATTGATTTAGTGTTTTTTAGTACCATATTTGACGGCATATAGGACACACGGGCATATAAGACGCACCCCCATTTCAACAGGTCAGATTCAGGAAAAAAAAGTTTTTCGTGTATTTAAGCATATTTTGTTAAAAACAATCTAGCAGCACATTACACAAGCAGAAAACATTGCTGTATAAAAGCAAGTTGGCAGTACAGACAAGCAATATGCATAAGCAAAATATCTCAATAGTATTGTAATTGTAAAACATTGCAAATGAAACCAAAAAAACAAAATAACTAAAGCAGAAAACATTGCAAAGACACCTTAGCTATAGCAGAAAACATTGCTGTATAGCCTAGAAGCAAGCTGGTACTGCAGACATACAAAACAAAGAAATCACAATAGTAATAAAACTTTGAAAACTAAAATAAAGCCAGCAGTGCATAAAGCAAGAAATTAAGCAGAATCCATTTTATAAAAGCAATCTGCCACTACACTTGAACATAAACCAAAACACAGTAAGAAGAATGGGGAAACCCTTTCATCATCTTCATAACCAGAAAAGTCTTCATCATCTTCATAACCAGAAAAATCTTCATCTTCAAAACCAGAAAAATCTTCATCATCTTCGTCCCTACTACTGGAATCACCGACTTCAAATAACGCATCATCTTCTGTGCCATCAAGGGCATTGCTAATGCCACACGTCTTAAAAGACTTCACAATGATTTCAGGCCTAACATCATCCCAAGATTTCTTCACCCACTCACCCACTTGGGCAATGGTGGGCCGCTTCATTCTTCCTGTGGGTGTGAGGTCATGATGTGGATCAGTCATCCATTTGTTCCAATGTTCCGGCATGTTTTGCTTAAATGGCTTATTCACAGACACATCTAAAGGCTGCAGTTGGCTTGTCAGTCCACCAGGAATGACAGCTAACTGGGTTTTCAATTCACCAACCTTTTTTTTAATGGCTGCAGTTCTGTGCTCTAAACTGATCCCAAACCAGAAGAGAGAGTTTTCTTAATAGTCCACCAGGACGCCTTGACCATACATTTTATAACCACAGTTTCATTCCATTTTCGTCCATCCAGCCTTTTTGGTGGACGAGAACAAATACACCTATTGGAATTTTATCTTTAGGCTGAGTTTTTCTTTTAAATATCAAGAGAGGTGGCAGTGTTGTGCCATCAGCACAAGAGGCCAAAACTGCTGTATAGTGGGTCTTTTCATGGCCAGTGGTTTTTATTGAGATTGTTTTAGACCCTTTGACAGCCACAGTCCTGTTGGATGGTATATCAAATGTGAGTGGAACTACGTCCATGTTCCCTATTTGGCCCAGTTCAAAACAAGTTTTCTTTCGTTCATTTATAACAAATCTATGAAATTCTAATAATTTTTCTTCATAATCAGCAGGCATTTTCTGTGCAATGGATGTTTTTGTACGCATTGATAAACCCTGCCGTTTCATAAACCTATAACATCAACCTTCTGTTCCTGCAAAGTTCTGTATCCCTCGTTGTTTTGCTACTTTCCTGCCCTCATGAATGATCATTTTGGTAGAAACACTTCTTCCTGAATTTCTCTCATTTACCACCCACGTTTTTATGTCAACCTCAAGTTCTGGCCAATGTGGGGCTGGGCAACGAAGGTTATGTTTACCTTTACTTGTGCTCTTCAGTTGGTCTTGCTGTCGCCAGACATGTATAATTTTTTTCCGTAGGTGGTGGCCCAAAAGCCCTTGCTGCCGCTCTATTGCCATGCTCCTTGGCATAATCTACCACTTGTAGTTTGTAGGAGATTGTGTAGCTCGATCTTTTTCCTCCTGCTGCCATAACGGTGAGGGTGTTGGTGTGTTTTGTTATGATCACCGTCAGATGGCATGTGTCACAGCCTCACAGGTTAGATTGCTTTAATTTTTACAATACCGGTAATTCGTTTTTATAGTAATAATACTGGTAATAATAATAATAGTACCAGCAATAAAATAATGATGCATGGAGTTAGGGTAGATAGAAGTACTGATCGTAAGGTAGGTTAGTGAGCGTCAGGGAGAAGATTAGCCTACGGAAGGTCTCGACTTCGCATATTAGACGCAGGGCGATTTTTTGAGCAAAAATTTTGGGAAAAAGGTGCGTCCTATATGCCATCAAATACGGTATTTACTTACTTATCCATCAGCACCGTACTGATGTTATAGCCTCACATTTCACCTCCATCCTTACTGTGACTCAATTGATCAAATTAAGTGCAAACTAAAGGGTATTGATTAGCACACTACACACCAGAGCTATGTGTCCCCCAGTGTAACCCACACTCACCCTGGGCGGGGAGCAGTACAGCTGTACAGGAATATTGTTCAAACTGATTTTGAACATTTTGAAATCTGTGGATATATTTGTTTGCCAAAGTATATTCATTCAGACTTCTATGATTGCGTTTTTTTATTTATTTATTAATTTTTTTTGCGGAAGTACCCACTTCTAGTGTGCGTGCACAAACACACACACATGCTCCCGTGGTTCATTGGTTAACGTCCCCGCCTGTCATTCAGCAAGGTGTGGGTTCAAACACTGCTCAGATCACTAAGGATTTTTCACTGCCAGGTCATGGTTACTGTCTCCCTTGAGCAAGGGGATGGGTGGTGTGATGTGTGAGAGGTCTCAGCTTTACCCACAGATCCGTCTCTATGTGCTCTGAACGCCTTCGGGAGAGTAATGTCTGACAATCACAAGTCCAGCACGTGATCCTGCAGACCTTGGTGAATAACACACACACACACACACACACACATGGTTGCATGCATTATGAGGGAAAGGGGAGCTTGAAAAGGGAAGTGGATTGTACAGTTTAATGATCACTTAGTAACACATACAAATTTACAAAGAGCACAATCACACATGTCTGCCTAGTTTATATTTCCTGAACAGCCACAAAGATTAGTTCACAGATGCAGGATGGCAGGGAAAAAGTTACATTTTCAGTCTTAGTTTCCTTCCCTTGTGTTGTAGGTTATTTTCAAAGTATGAATGTTAATTTTAATTCCATAAGTTTGACCTATAACACTTCAGGTGAAGTCTGTTCTAGTGTAGGTTGATACTTTTCTTCTGAGGCTTAACCCCTAGGGTCTGTCCGGCTGACGGATATTTCCATCGGGATGTAGAGTCTGGCTGATGGAGGGAGGCCGATTTGGCTAAAAAGTACCTATGACGGAAATATCCTTCAGCTGGATTCTACGTCCCGACGGAAATATCTGTCGGCCAGAGCCTAAGGGTTAAAAGAATGTTTTTAAATAAGGGCCCATATTAATGATATATTACTTAGAGAAAGGTTTCCAAACTGTTAAGGAAGAAGTTAATAGAAGCACTATTATGAAGAAAATAATTAAGTATGTATAAGGCAGCGTGGTGTAGTGGTAGCACGCTCGGCTCACAACCGAGGTGTAATGGGTTTGATTCCCAGGTGGGTTTTGTAGTCTTCTTAAGCATTGTAACTCTTTCACATCTAGCAGTGAATAGGTATGGGAGTAAGGCAAGGGTTTGTGACCTTGCAATCTCGGCAGGAGTGGAAGGCTGGGAATCCTATCCTATCCTGTGTGTGTGTGTGTGTGTGTGTGTGTGTGTATGTATGTATGTATGTGTCGGGTGCTTTCTTTGAAACCAGCAATGGTCGAGGTCACACTCTGAAGGGTAAAAGAGGCGTGGTTTGAAAAAAAAGAAGTAAGATATGATTGCATATTTTGTAGTTGTGTGTTTAGCATGGCAGCTTGTTGGGCGTCACCTTGTGTGTGATGAAGTGCATCTTGAAGTGTCATTTGAAGGAGTGGCTCTGGGAGTTGTTGACATGGTGCTCAAAGTTGTGCCGTGTTGTTACTAATATTACATTTCCAAATCAACCCCCCAGGGAATGAGGCATCAGAGACTATATATAGATAGAATGGATGGTACTTCCAATACTAAAAGAAAAGTTTAGAATATAATAACAATAATAATGTTGGAGTGTAGTGTAGTGTTTAGGCAAATATTCAAAGTAGTTCCATGGGTTGTATTAGTTTATTAAGTTGACACATTGCAGGTGGTGTTAAACCTAAGTACATTGCAGGTGGATGTTAAGGAACCACACCACGAGTTGAAGCAACTGACAAAGATCTGCTTTTTAGCTGACTTGACTCTCATGTTGGCCTGGAACCAGGAAGAGGCTGGACGCATCATTGAAGTGTACAAGATATTCGAGAATAAACCACCGGACATGATCATGGAGAAACAAGACTCAAATCCGTACTCAATGGTAGGTGTGTTCATGTCATGTCATCAGGTAACGGGATTTGGTTTTAAATATAAATATTAGTTATACTTATTAGTGGTCAATAAATAAATATTATTTATTGAAGCTAGAGTGATAAGTACAGTTATTTATCACTGTGCTTCAATAAATAGTTATTTATTTATTGTTTGAACTTTGCTTGACCAAAGTACCTTCCTATTTCAAGGTGACCTCATTACTATATTTTTTTCTCAATGTATTCTTTATTTTTGTGAAAAAAATGATTAAGTATACTAATAATCTTATAACTTCTATTATATATAGTGAGATGCCTTGTTTCTTCTGGGAACGTTCTCCAAGGAGATGACCTCAGCAGAGCCTTATGTTCGTTTCTCTCTCTCTCTCTCTCTCTCTCTCTCTCTCTCTCTCTCTCTCTCTCCAGCCCACAGCCCCACAGGGTGTCCCCCCACAGAATGTTTACAAACCACAGTCAAGACTCACCACATCATCATTTCTTCCTCTCTCTCTCGGACAGACATCTATTCCTCTAACACAGAGGCTCTTCTGCTGTGCTCATCCCTTTCAGGACTTTCCTGGAGGGAACGAGGCGTTTCATTTAAAAATGTTGACATGTTCTCTTTCATGACAACAATGCACAGTTCTCTTAATTTTCAGATAATTGATTCCTTGACATCAATTCGGAGCATTAATCGTACTGATGCAATGACACTCTTGTCAACCTTTGGCTCACTTGAAAAGATAATACAAGCCACTGAAGAGGAGTTGTCATTCTGTCCTGGGATGGGTCCTCAGAAGGCAAGCAAACTCTTCAAAGTTCTGCATCTCAACTTCAAGAAGTGACCAACACCACAAAACCTGAAAATGAATTCAGGTTCATAACACTAATAATGAAGATTTGTCAAGAATAAAGGGAGAGTTGTATCCTACCAACATTGACATATGGACCAGACTTGGATATGGAATAGGGCACAGCAGTCAAGAGTGTGTGTTAGGAAAACTAGTTACCTGAGAACAGCAAAAATATACTAAGTTTAACATTTTTGTAGTCTTTTTACCCAAAAATGCTGAATTCTGAGGATTGGCAGAGTTTTCCTTAAACTTTTGTCTGATTCCTTAGCAGGGAAGGCCTCTTTTAAGTTGGATATTATCGGAGTGAGTTGTTGGGGTGGTCCGGTTGATCAGCATGGAAGGCTTCCTGGGTAGACTAGTGGAATGCATCTGGGATGACATCAGTCTGGAAAATGCAAATACAATAGAACCTCGCAATATGAGTTTAATTTGTTCCATGACAGAGCTTGTATTGCGATTTACTCGTTTTATTTGTAAAATTTTTAATAGTGAAATTCATTGAAATATAATTAATCTGTTCCAGTCCCCAAAAAACACCCAAAAATCTCAAAATTTTATGGGTTTTTAAAACAGAAAAAGTGCAGATCGTCAATAAACTTTGGTCTTATTGGTTTGTTAAGTTCACTACATGCATTCCTCTCTCATGGTTTTTGATTATTTCCTTCTTCAACTCTATCAATAATCTTTTTCTTCTTATTAGCACTATGTTTTGCACTAACTTTCTTTGAACTCACAGCTAACACAAATAATTAGCACAAAATAATGTCAAAAAAGCCACAAAAGAGAAAATGACTAAAATAAAACTATTACAATGTTTCCTCAATGAGATAAACACATGAACACTGTGAGAGCGGAGGCTGTTACTGTTGGGGGAGTGTGTGTGTGAGCTCAGTGCTGACTAGCGGCGGCTATTAAGAATCTTGCTCGTACTGCAGATCTCCACTCATATCTCAAGACAAAATACTCACAAGCCGCAGCTCATTAAACAAATTACTCTTACAATGGGGCACTCGTACTACAAGGTTCTACTATAGTTGTATAAGTTGACGAGTTTATAGAAAAGGAAAGTAATGAGATCTTTATGGGCATTTAAAAATATTAAATTGGCAAGTTAGGTCAGGTCACAATTGAAATGTCTGGTATTATAATCTCGGATCTGGTGGTGAAAAAAATGGGTTTGTGTTAACGCTGTAACCCCAGCTCACCTAGCAAGCAGTAAACTAAAGAGGGTGCCGGGTGGCTCTGTGGTGCAGTGCTCTGCTCTGCTCTGAGTTAGATCCTGGCTCATGACAGCTTCTTGGTGAGAGCGGCAGTGCTCTCATTAACCCTAGTAGAGCTATATGGTCTATAGTTGCCTAGTTTGGGGGGATTATTTAATTATCAGTAAACTAAAGTTCAATCCTGGGTCACGGCAGCACTCTCATTAACACCAGCAGAACTATATGGTGTATATAGCTACCTAATCGGGTAAATATATATAAAACAAATCCACAAGAAAGGAGTCATCAAAGACCTAAAAAACTATCATCCAATAAGTGTACTGTCTGTAGTACATAAGCTTTTTACAAATAGTATTAGTGCAACGCTGGACTCGACCTGCTAAGAGAGCAAGCAGGTATCCAGAGTGGTTATTCAACAACCGACTCATTGACCGACTGACTGACTGACTGACTGACTCACTCACTATCCTGGAACGTTTTCAACTCAGCTACCTTTGAAACTTAAAAAAAAAAAAAGCCTTGATAATTACTTCATATCAGACTTATCAATCATTTATATTGTAGTTTAGTGAAATCAAACATCCAATTAGGGACCTGTACGTCAGTTGTGGTTTGTATTCCTTTGTAAAAAAAAAAATGGTTCTACTGTATAATGTTAGCCACCCATCACAATACTATATTTTACACTGAAGTCAATGCATTAATGTGAGAGACATGCACAGACTGGACATTATTATGCTGTACTTACATCTCTATGGAGTCTGGTATGTGTGAGTGTGTGGCTGTTGGCATGGACTCGGCTGGTCCTGTTTTGTGGTGGTCTCCCAGCAGGCCCCAAACTGCTCAAAGGTATTCACTCCACTGAAGAAACAGATACAGAAAAAATCACAGAATGCGACACAATAGAACACTACCTCTGAAAAACTATCTGATAAAACTGCAAAATAACTGCTCCTTGCTGATCTGTAAGATATTTAAGTGCTACGTAATATAAATAAGGTACCTGACATATGAAGGTTTCAATGAGTGGTTGACTATATAAAGAATGTAATACGTCTGTAAAGTCTGAGGTGCCACGCACATTATACGTCCATTGTCATATAGTCACGAAAGCTTCCTAGCTACGTAGTTTTGAGTCCATGAATTCAGGTTATCAAGTTTGGCTAAACACCTGTTGGCTAGATTAGGTTAAACACCCAAGGTCTTTTATAGAATCCTTGTCACCAGGAGCCACTCACAAAACTTTTATGGATGCAGCTAGAAATAATACAAATGATACTTGCTGTGTTAGTATTGCAGTTGATGAAGCACCAGTAATACTTGAGCAATGGTGGGGCTGAGGTGGTGGTGGTGAGGGGGCCTGCCACATCCAATTGTGCTTAAGGCCCCATAAGGGCTGTTGTAATTAAAACATAAGGACACCGATACAATTGGCTTCTGTACGTGGAAGTAGTTGCCGTCTACTGCACCTGTTATATATATATATATTTATATTATATATATATATATATATATATATATATATATATATATATATATATATATATATATATATATATATATATATATATATATATATATAAATAAACATACCACAGTGCAATTCCAAGGTGTTCAGGTACACCAACAAACTTCCTGAATGTAGTTGTCTGCTTCAGTAAATAGAGCTGACTAGCGCTAAAAGTTTGTTGAAGATGGCTGGGGTCATTCTGTCATCTTCATCTCCATCAACACCCTTTATGCTCGTCACGAAGGGGACCAAACCCACCCTTCTTCTCTTCCTCACTGGCCCATCTTCACACCCACCTGCAAGCACAAAGCAAGCAAACATCAATATTGAAATCTTTACAAATCAGTCCTTTTGTAATCTTTATGACCTAACTCATCAGTGCTTCTGTGCTAACCTTAAAATATGGGTTGACATACAACATGCATGAATCTGTACACATACAATATCAAACAATAGATTGGGACACACAACAACCTTCAACACTTACCTATGTTTAGGGAATACTCTTCAATGTCAACACTATATAGAGGGAAAGTGTTACATGGAAATTTAATAGAATATGCTACAAAGATAGGTTAATAGTCCTAGTTGTGAACACATGAGTTCTATTCATGAGATAACCTGACTCATGAGTTCACTAGTATTATGGTGACAACTTCATCTAGTGAACACCAACCTGTTGTGGTGAAGACAGGAACATAAAGCTGCACGTCACTCATATTTCAGAGAGGGAGGGAAGGAAGAGAAAATACAGTAACTGGTTATATACATCTTAAAACTATATTATATTTTTTGTCTCCTGTCAGCCTTCACTTTACTGTTGATGTTCTGCTGTTGTCCACAAGCACGAGACGAACTACAAACTTGGGTATAGAGTCCATTGCATGACACCAAGGACCACCACAAGATAATTAAGGCGTTTTCAGTAGCGGTATTCTGACGCGATGACAAACAAATATTTTGTGATGACTAGGCAAAGTTTTCAAGTGGAAACAAATGGTATCAAACGCTTCTCCATAGCACTTGCTTCCACTTGGAAAAACTTTGCCTAGTCATTGCAAAATATTTGCTTGTCATCACATCAGAATGCTACTACTGAAAACGCCTTAAGTGTAAGCTCTACGCTGTTCTACACCAGTCAATACATTCCTAAAAACAAAATGTTGCAAACCTCTTCTGTACTTAAAACTTGCAGAAACACAACGATGATACTAATTCACTAGAATAGAGATTAAAGACCTGAAAAATATTACTGACCAATAAGGTAGATATTTGCAGCATACAAACTTTATACTAAAATGCTCACAAATATGACAAATACGAAGCTTGATTTATACCAATTGAAAGTACAATCAGGATTCTGGTCATTTAACAACTGACTGCATTCATGTTATT
This sequence comes from Cancer borealis, assembly GCA_036785275.1. Lineage (NCBI taxonomy): Eukaryota > Metazoa > Arthropoda > Malacostraca > Decapoda > Cancridae > Cancer > Cancer borealis. The sequence goes on from JAXIVD010001820.1 coordinate 57,006, forward strand.
AATCAAGTACTATTAGAAAAAATGACAGAATTCACCAAAGCATCAAAAAGCCTTCAACTTGATGGATAATTCATCAGTTATGGAAGCACTCTGGAAAAGTGAGAAAGAAGAAATATATGTGAGGGTATTGGAAGACATGTATAAAGAATGCACTGTCCATATAAGGCTACATGAGATCAGGGTGAAAATACCAACCAAGAAAAGTGTTCAATAAGGTGGCACTATGTCTCCCAAACTGTTCACTGCAGTATTACAGAAAACTTGAACAACTTGGAATGGGAAGACACACAAATTAATATCACAATATCATAATACCTAAATAATATCAGATTTGATTAATGCGAATAAGTAAGCGCCAGACATCACTTGGCGCCTTGGTAAGGTAAAAGGCAAAGAACAGAGCAAAGAAATTATGGCAAATCATGGAAAGAAAGAACGCTTAATTATAGTGAAATGGTCAGATAAAATAGAGGATATACGTTCGTTACAGGAAGGAAATTATATTATCCAAGTAGAAATGTTGTAATGCCGTAAGAATATCATTAAGGCGGTGAATTGGGATGGATGAGTTAAGTGAGGAGAAGCCGCAGCTTGGGCACCAGTGTAACAAAAAGAATAAAAGGTAAAAAAAACCAATGTGGTGTACAGAGATGGAAATATTACAAGTCATACATAAAGTTGGTTGGGGAATGTATTATAAGACAGGAGTGAGTGAGGTTAGTTGGTGTGTAAGTGGAGTCACCCACCGTCTATACTTGTGACACGAGTCTGACCAAGGAGAAATGATGGTTTAGCTGCACAAAATTTACTATTTGATACGTCAGATCAGAAGGATTGTCAATGCCTGAGTAGAAAGGAGCTAAGGCAGAGGGAAATAATCACAGACTGGAACTTTCATGAAACAATGGCATTCTAATATAGCAGCAGAAGGGGCCAATGAGTCGACATTCACTACCGGTAATGCCACATTGACTCAGAATCCAGAAAAACATATTTTACAAGCATAGAAGTGAAATAACCAGACTTAGATATCACGAACTAAAGGATGAATATCATAGAGGGAGAGAGAATTTTGAGAATCTGGGAAAAATTACAAATGATGTAGATGGGAAGATTTCTTAGAGTAAAGATAATTGCGTACAGCTCAGTCGTAAGGACACTGGACACACTTGGTAATCAGAACTTGTCACAAGTGGATCTACAGGTTAACTACACCATATGATTTTGTAATTGCATAAAGAAAACCAAGAAAGGGGTCTGGAAATGAATGAGAAAGACAAATGTATTATTTAACAATTACATAGAAGACAATAAAATGAAAATAGAGGATAACATAATAGAATGCAATACAGTGGAATCATATAGATAATGATGATGACAATGATATATGTTATGTAATAAATAGGCAGGAAGTGATAAAACAGGTATTGTTTAATTTTTTATTGGTTTCATCCATCAATTTCTTCACAGGTATCAACTGACAACAAAAACTAGCCTGAGGTGGCTTATAAAACATATTAGTAATTGAAAACTTGGTGACTGCCTCAGAGTGGTGTCCAGAACACAACCCAACTGGCAGGTTAGTAGCTGTCCTTGTCTTGGTTATCAGCTTTCATCTGGTAACTGTTGCTATACCTTGTCCATGTAACAGTGTCCACCTACCAATAACAGTCTTATGCCTCACACCACCACAGAGTCAGCATGGCAACTGTTAACATGCTGGTGAGCGTAGAGCAGCCACCACCTGCCTTCCTGCCAGCCCTACAATGGGGTGGCGGCCAGATACCTTGACAGAGGATTACAAAAATATATCATAAAGGATTGTGGGGCTGGCAGGATGGGACACAGGAGTATCTAAGCTATAAAGAGACAATCTAATGCCACACTGACAGAAGTACAGACAGACTCCAGGAAATTGTCTTTTTTTTTTATTTATTTTTTTTTTGTTTATATTGAACAAGGGGGGGAAAATTGAGTTCTCTGGAGTGAGACACTAAGACGCCTCTATCATACTGATGAGAATGTGTGAACGGACTCTTGGTTCAGTGCCACACCGCTGTCACTGTTGATAAGGCTTTCTTATTTCTGTTTAAACTGTATTACACAACTTGCACACACTACAGTCAAAGCCAACGGCAGCATCTCATTATAACATGTGGGTCCTTACAAGGTCGTGGAATTGGCACACCTAAAGATGGGTGTCCAAGAGAGAGGAAGAGAGGATTCCAAGAAACATACAAGCCTCAAACTGTACTCAAATATCTTCTTATCATCATAAAGTTTAGGTACAAATAATAATAACAATAATAACAATAAAAAAAAACCTGCATAAATTCTATTTCTATACTGTATAATAAATCCACCAGAATATAAAATTATAAACTTCATGAATAAAACTGAATGAAGTTAGTTGAATTATGTGGAAAAAGTCAAGAAAACAAGTTGGTTGGTTAAGGTGAGGCTACAAGGGGAGATGAAGGCTGAATGGTTTGTTTAAGGGAGCCATTGTGTGTGTGTGGGGAGGGAAGGCGAGGATAGAGGTGCAGGATAAGGAGGTATGGGTGTGCAGGACTGTTTCTGTGAGGTCAGGAAGGAGTGTACAGCCAGAGCAAACAACATGGAAAATACAGTGATCGGCATGCTACCTTATCCTATGTTTTTTTTTTATACACACACACACACACACGCACAAGCACACCAAATAAAAAGTATCATAAATCTCCAATCGCAAGTATTCATTTGATTCAAGTTTTTATCTTTATACATAATTCATAAAATATGTTTTTTTCGGCCAAGACCTACCACCACCATTTCTAGCAATAATATGTTTTTTTCTTCTTCTAATATATTGAACTAACTCGATTCCCTACACAGACTACATGAATTTGACTTCAACTAGGATATTTTGGAAAGCATCTCAAACTGTACATAAGAATGGCATCTAAAGCGACTAGGAGGAAATCTTTACATTCCTACCAACACGCTGGAACAAACACACGGCAAATATGCAGATATAACACTTTAACAGCAAGTAACTCAGTCAGTCATTCCTTCTCTCACACGTACAACAGTTTGGGTTCAGCCAGGTAAAAGGATGTAAAGAAAATACTGGCAAACACTGAGGTCTTGAGTCTTTTTTACCTTTTCCTTAATGCAAAGTGAAAATCCAACTTCCTAAGATTCCTACGATTGGAGAATGTCACTCCACAATAGTATGTCTTGACAGTAAACTGGGATGAGCTACACTATGGTTTGCAACACGTTAGGTTGAAGCACCATGTTGGCTGGAGGCATTTGACAACTATTGCACGTATCTCATACAAATATATGAACACAGACATCAACCTAACAGTCAAGTATACTTAAGAGACAGGTTGACGGTCAATAAGTGGACGACAAAACTTAACAGTGGAGTCATAATGATCGACATGACATAAGTGGAGTTCGATCTTCCTTGGCCACTGTACTTTATTACATAGGTTAATGAATATTTATTTTTTTGTGGTATATACAGTTCCATATTGTGTTGCATGAACTGGCAGGGAACCACACTTGCCAACACGACCTCATTTAAACCTGAGCAAAGGAAGCTCGTTTACCTTGGCATTAAGGAAGCAGGTTGAGACCAAGACACCTGTGGCTACCAAAACACACACACACACACACACACACACACACACACATACATACATTCCACACTACTACTTTATATCAATATCTGGAAGAAAAATGTGTACCGTAAATTTGACGAAATGATAAAAATAAAAACCTAACCAAACCATGTAACTAACTGTGACGAGAAGCTTTAGTAAGCAGATGATGGTCTAAGTAGTATGTATGTACTGCACTCAGAATGACGACACAAGCAGACTGTAATTTATCATGTCTGTAGGTCCATAATGGTGTTGCATCAGTGACTCCAAAAGGTGGAATACAGGTAACCCTAGATCCCATCCAGGTAATTATTAATAAGGCCTACATACAACTCTCACCTACGACCAGAGTTAATGAAATCTTGGCATCTGGGACTGAACACACGTGTCTAGCGTGCACGTGTCGCTTCACTTAGTAGTATTTACAATATTCTTAAAGCCTCACTCACCCAAAGAAATGTCAAGACGCACCATCAGCCTTCTAACCTTCCACCCGCTGACAGCAGCTCCACAGTCCACAAGACTGCCACTCTACCGCCGCCTGACTGGCTTCACTCTCACTAATACTGGCACCAATGCACCCCAAAATATTGGTCATGTAGGTATGAAAAGCATAAATCTTCAAAAAATGTAACATTATCTTCAACATGAATTTTACTTTTAGAAATTAGTCAATATTGGAATATAGATTGAGACGCTAAGTGTTGGTTAGTGACTGTTTAAAAGTGAAACAGTTGTTCCTCCCAATACACGTTTGTGTCCCAATCACTTGTGCCAAACTTCAGGACGTGAATATTTAACTTTTTATAAGCACAATGTATTCTGTAAATAAATCATGGTTTCAAGTGATATAAGTTATTGTATCACCTGATTCGTTAATTGATTTCGCTCCTCCGCCTCGCCTCCCCCCATCACATCACATCTCCCTTAACTGCAGGCCAATTACCCGCCAATCACTGAACATAACATTAATGATGCTTCGACTTTTGGATAAACAATGCATCAAAAGAGGCGATTCATGGTGCGTGTGAGTCCAAGGAGTAAGGGGATGACAGGTGACAGTATACAGTGAACCATATGGGATTCAGGCTACGATAGTCATCATTGTTTGCAATCTGCTCAAAACAAACCAAATATTCACGTCAAGTTTGGCACACTTTCGGGGAGACCATATGTGTGTGTATATATATATATATATATATATATATATATATATATATATATATATATATATATATATATATATATATATATATATATATATATATTATAATTTCTAACGTCTCCAGAGAACGTAAATCAGGTCTTCTAACAGTAAACCTTCAACATGCAACAACAGTTCGCAGTAGTATATATATATATATATATATATATATATATATATATATATATATATATATATATATATATATATATATATATTTATATATATATATATATATACATATATTCGTATGAAATGAAAACGTCAACAATGATATGATAATTCATGGTTTTCAGAGAAAGTGAAAGAGAATATCATTATCATTAATTTAAAAGCTTTATAATCAATTTAACAGAGTTCTTGTTTGGTGTTCATAAAGAGAAAACAAAGTGTCTTTCCCATTGCAAGAAAATGTACCACGAGAAATTTCCAATAACCAATCATTGAATGCATGAAAACTTGAGCTGCAAATCATTAGGAAGGTGGTGCGAGGAAGGAGGAGGAGGAGGAGGGAGGAGGAAGGGCGTGAACCTGTGACCGTGACGCTATGACTGGTTGTGACTAAGGTGACCGAGGCAGCACACGTACTACCTGGCACGTGCTGCGTCAAGATGCAATTTAAGCTGGACAGGGAGGGAGGGAGGGAGGAAAGGAAGGAAGGAAGGGAAGGAGGAGTAAACGGTGAGAAAGTCAAGACGTTGGGTGCACCACTATAAGTTCTGGTAAGTAGAATAACCCTTTGTGATCCAACTTCTGTATAAAACATTTTCAACAAAGCCTCAATAAAAAAAGTACAACAACTGACTTACACTACTGAAAATTGTCATATATATATATATATATATATATATATATATATATATATATATATATATATATATAAAGTGCGTGTGTGTGTGTGTGTGTGTGTGTGTGTGTGTGTGTGTGTGTGTGTGTGTGTGTGTGTGTGTGTGTGTGTGTGTGTGTGTGAAAAATAATGTCTGTGCGTCATATATATTTTGTGTTTGATTTTCTATAATCCGAGTAAGTATCTTAAATAGTTATCAAACGTAAAATCTACTTATTCAGGATTCCCGTCCCTGTGTATGTGTGTGTCGGGGGGGGGGGGGGGGGGGGGCGATGGGAAAGGATGGGATGGGATGGGCTGAGGTGGGAAAGAATGAGGTGTAAAAAAAAAAAAAAAAGAGAGAGAGAGAGAGAGAGAGAGAGAGAGAGAGAGAGAGAGAGAGAGAGAGAGAGAGAGAGAGAGAGAGAGAGAGAGAGAGAGAGAGAGAGAGAGAGAGAGAGAGAGAGAGAGAGAGAAAAAAAAAGAATCACGCGAATTAATACTTCCATACATTCATGTGTCGGTGTATCACGTGGGCGGGATAGGGCGGGGCGGGGCGGGACGGGCGGGGAGGGGCGGGGCGGCGATGCGGGAAACGCAGGGTGGTGTGGGGACGGGAAGCGCTGGGGCAGATTACCTGTGCGTGTTACTTAGGTTACCTGTGACAAGGACTATGTAGTATCTTATTAGCTATTGGTCAGTTTCCCGGCGCAGGTGTAGCGGCGAGGCGTTAGGCCAGGTAGGTTCTGGACTCGCCGTGCCCTACACCTGGCCGCACCTGGTGAGGCGGGGAGGAGCCTGCAGCGGAGGCAAGCACGGAGGAGGGGGTGGGGGCAACGCGAGGGCGACGACCCTTCCTCCACCTGATTATATTTCTAAAAAACAAATGCATAATAATGAAGGAAAAAATTACATAGTAGATACGTTGTTGGTTATCATCACTCATTCCTCTTATTATTACTATTCTTGTTGTTGATGTTGTAGTAATAGAAGTAAGATTATAATTAGTAGTAGTAGTAGTAGTAGTAGTAGTAGTAGTAGTAGTAGTAGTAGTAGTAGTAGTAGTAGTAGTAGTTGTTATTGTAATTGTAGCAGTAGTGGTTGTTGTTACTGTTGTTATTGTTGTTGTTGTTGTTGTTGTTGTTGTTGTTGTTGTTATTGTTGTTGTTGTTGTTGATGTTGTTGTTGTTGTTGTTGTTGTTGTTGTTGATGATGGCAGCAGTGCAGTGCTGGCCTCGTGCATGCTGCTGCCACAGTCACCAGGCAGACAGACTTACTCTCCTCACTTTCTTGGAGCACTTTGCTACAATGAGTCACTTGTCCACCCTTGGATACATTGTTCAGTATAGAGTGCTGTCAAGGTAGCCAGTAATTAGTGGATACACATGAAACATCCTCGCAGGAGCGACAGTGTTCCCTCGGCGCAGCCTCCCCGCCTCGGGCCGCACCCAAACACAGACAGACCGTGGACCCGGGCATCACACACACTAATGCCACGTGTTATCCGTTAAAACCACGGAAGCGATGCCAGCTGCTACTATGATGGGCGAGCACACCATCACCGCCGCGCCGTCAGGAGCCCTCTGCTGCAAGGGAGAGAGCAAGAGAAGTGCGACACATTATCATGCGGCCGCAGTGAGGACACAGGTAGGCAAACGTTCGCCAATCTGCTAGCGCAAAACAAATGCCTAAACAGGTATGTCTGGAGGGGAATACTGTACTGCCTTGCTGTTCACCATTCCGTGAGGGGAGCAAAGATGGAGCTGGAGTGGTGATTTAACATTGATCTTTAGTGTCAGAATTAAAAACTAATTAAGGGGAATAATCAAGCTTTAAATGCCATCACCATTAATTGAGTAGGCTGGGGGCGGCAGGGGCTTGATGGACGAGGGCTGAGACGTGTGTGTGTGTGTGTGTGTGTGTGTGTGTGTGTGTGTGTGTGTGTGTGTGTGTGTGTGTGTGTGTGTGTGTGTGTGTGTGTGTGTGTGTGTGTGTGTGTGTGTGTGTGTGTGTGTGTGTGTGTGTGTGTGTGTGTGTGTGTGTGTGTGTGTGTGTGTGTGTGTGTGTGTGTGTGTGTGTGTGTGTGTGTGTGTGTGTGTGTGTGTGTGTGTGTGTGTGTGTGTGTGTGTGTGTGTGTGTGTGTGTGTGTGTGTGTGTGTGTGTGTGTGTGTGTGTGTGTGTGTGTGTGTGTGTGTGTGTGTGTGTGTGTGTGTGTGTGTGTGTGTGTGTGTGTGTGTGTGTGTGTGTGTGTGTGTGTGTGTGTGTGTGTGTGTGTGTGTGTGTGTGTGTGTGTGTGTGTGTGTGTGTGTGTG
>JAXIVD010001820.1:70000-74021 GCA_036785275.1 Cancer borealis
GAACACTGCTCTAAGACTCTCTCATGCGGGTTGCTGACCACACACAGGTGACGCTCTACGAACACGCAGTCTTAAGGTATGACAGTAGCAGACTGTAAGGGCAAGACAGAGCTGTGTGAGACTGACTACTAGCTACATGACTAGTATAAGACCCATAATCTGGGAGAATCACACTGGAATATCGACTTGAAGCACAAAAAGGCCAATGTAAGAATTCTCAGTTTTGATGTTACCTACTTTTATTAATTTGAAAAGGTGTTCTGAAAGAGAAAACATAGAAAAAAAAAAACATCTATTTGGCAAAGTTCGAAAAAACATTCTTTTTTATTAAGGAAATGTTTCATGACTGATCAGCTTGACAGAAAGTGTAGGGGGAAACCTTAACCAGCGAGGTGACTCTACCCTGACCCCAAGATCAATGACAAGGAACTCCTGCCCAGGCCGCTGTGAGAAGGTTGCGTGTGGGTCTGTGTTGTGGCAGCGAGGGAGTGTGGTGTTGGTGGTGCCTCGGCGCCCCACCACCTCCAGGCCCACGCCAACTACCCCGCCTTAACTAGTTCATCTTGGTGGTATGGGTCCTGCTTGCGCTGGGGGGGTGAGGGAGGGGGGGGCAGGTCTTGGGGGGCGGCGATGGAGAAGGCTGAGCGGCGCGGCACAGACAAACCAAAAGGAATGAAAGACTAATGCTGTAATGACTGACTCGCTTTCTGCGCACCACCTTCAGTAGTGGACGAGGCTTTGTGTTCCGCGGACAACTGAAAACCCAAGATAGGCTGTTACCGCGGCGCTGAGGGCTGAGGGGCGGCGCGAGAGCGTTACTGGAAAACTGTTGCGATGTTCTCAGATTAGGGGTCTTACATGTGAGTAACTACCCAGTTGCCAGTTAGCTGCTGTAGCCGGGCAGGCGCTGGCTACTGCAAGCTCGCCGCGTTGTCATGGTGAGGACAGTCCGTGAGGTTATAATGCATGATTCAACTAGTTTGTTGACATAAATCTGACTTTGTTGCACTCCAAAGGTCATTCCACTGAGCTACATACCACTATCACTATGACTATGACTATGAAACACTCACTGTTGTGCCGCTGCCTACTGAGTACCCGGACGTCGAGTTTTCAGGTCTTGTGGGCCAAATGTGAGGGGTGGCCTGAGGCACAGGCGGCACCTAGACAAAAATACTCAGCTTTTTCTCCCGACTCATAAAATGTGGGCACAAGTTGTGTTGTTTTATCCTACACACATAATGTGGACTTCTAGAACGAATGCGGCAGACAATGAGGGCTTAGCTTTGTTCTCTCCAAAGGTAACTGTTTCGAGACAAATGTTTTGCATTAGCCGACTGGCGAAGACACGGATATATTAACTGTCAGTACTTTGATATGAAGGAAGTCAGTGTACATGTGTGCCACACTCACAGGCCAGGCTGACTGACCTACTCAACAACCGAGACCAGAGAGAGAAAGAGAAAGAGAGAGAAAGAGAGAGAGAAAAAAAGAAAAAGAAAAAGAAATAGACAGAGAAAAAGAGAGATAGACAGAGATAAATAGACAGAGAAAAATAGACAGCAAAAATAGACAGAGATAGACAGAGAGAAAGACAGAGAGAGAGATAGACAGAGAGAGATAGACAGAGAGAGATAGACAGAGAGAGAAAGACAGAGAGAGATAGACAGAGAGAGATAGACAGAGAGAGAAACACAGAGAGCACAGTTAACAATGGTGTAGCCAGTGGGGTGTGTGGCCACGATTGGTATCACTGCTATACCTCCCTATACCTACCTCAGTGTCTCCACCATTATACCCTGCTTGACTCCCAATCCTGTGTTCCTGTGGCGAACCCTCACTCTAGCGCCGGAACAGTGTCATTACTACCACCCCATCCCCCTCAACAGCCACTACCCACTACCCGCCCACCAACCTCCCGTGTGCCTGGGAGCTGCATTGGCCTCGCTAGGCGAGTGCCAACGCTTCATCTCCCACACTGGAACTATTGAGATCATGAAAAGCGTCTCGTATAAGTGAAATAATGACATTCAACAGCGGCCTTCCCTATGAACCTATAAACTTGAGCTTCTTCTTTTACCTTTCTCCTCCTCCTTGAGAACTCTTGTGCCTCACTACCACCACCACATTACTACACACTACCATTACCTAATACCTCCTCTAATCAGTATTCACACTCTCAGGTCCAAAGGTGAGGAGCATCAGGTAACCCAACACTGACTAACGTGTAACACTGGGAGGCCTCAAGATCCCTCTTCATTTCCTGTTTCCAACACCCATTATATTGTAAAAAAAATATGTCCAAAGTGTACAACAGTATATGTGAACAAAATGTTTACTTGAAAACAATTATAAGATGTTTTGTTGGTCATATTTAAATAACAAAATAATGAAGGTTAGCAAACTTTTGACTTGTTTGCATGGCAAGCAACACAACTTTGGTATCACCGAGTTTGTACTAAGATGATGGAGTTGATGGAAACAGGAAACTGTCAAGGGTGAAGAGGTGGGCGTCCTTCCCTTGGACAGCTCACCCTTACTAAAGCTGGCAGCAGTGGTTGTCCTGCTTCACGAGGCTGTCCAAAGTGTAGCTAGATAGGATGAAGATGCCGAGTCTTCCTACAAACACAAACACCTGCACCACCACACAAAGCCTGCACACTCAAGCCCTATGGCCTTCACCCTACCAGTGGCAGCTGCCGTCCCCGTCTTCACAGCACAACCCACCCATTCATCTTGATAATCTAGTGTCATTGATGACCCATCATTTCAGTTTGCACAGGTCATTAGTGAAAACAGATGCACAGATGGATGCGTAACAAACTGAGAAAGTTTTGAATTTCCTGTGATTTTCCCACATCATGAACCTTTCTATCCAAGCCAAGACACCTACTTCCTGGTCCAGGATGCAGGGTGGGTGGACTCACCTTGCCCTACACGCCTCACCGAGCCCGCTTCCTCCCTCTACTCTGACACTTAACATCACATGACTCACTGTTCTTAGCCAACCCTCTCTCATATTTCCACTAGTGACACACTTAATTAAGTGGCACTTCCTGTGTCCTTATCCTCTTAGTATGTAAACACTTATTAATAAAAATCAATTAGAAAATTCCTAGCATAAAATAACTACTTGTGTCAAATTGATTAATCTGGTTATATATTAGTTTTTCTGTAGCTTCCAACAACTTGCAGAGAACCTGCTTGCACTGTGCACCTCTTCATCTTCCGTCCACGGCCCTAGCCTCCCTCTCTCCTTCCCTCGCGTGGTCTGCTTGTTGCACTAAAGAGAAGGAAGGAAGGAGAGAGGAGAGAGAGAGATGAGAGAGAGAGAGAGAGAGAGAGAGAGAGGATGAGAGAAGAGAGAGAGAGAGAGAGAGAGAGAGAGAGAGAGAGAGAGAGAGAGAGAGGAGAGAGAGAGAGAGAGAGATGAGAGAGAGAGAGAGGAGGAGAGTGAGAGAGAGAGAGAGAGAGAGAGAGAGAGAGAGAGAGAGAAGAGAGAGAGAGAGAGAGAGAGAGAGAGAGAGAGAGAGAGAGAGAGAGAGAGAGAGAGATGAGAAGAGAGAGAGAAGAGAGAGAGAGAGAGAGAGAGAGAGAGAGAGAGAGAGAGGAGAGAGAGAGAGAGAGAGAGAGAGAGAGAGAGAGAGAGAGAGAGAGAGAGAGAGAGAGAGAGAGAGACTAGTGCACCTTGCTTACCTTTGGTTTGTGGGTGGGACAATCAAACTCTTCCATTGGCAGATGCTCAATAGGATGAGATTTGTGGTCTTCTGTGATACAAATCGTGATCTTTCTGACGATATGATGTCTCGCGGTTGTTGGGGTTGCTGAGCCACCTCCGCAGCCACAAACAGGTCACAGCTACACTGCAGAGGGTTATCTGGCTGCGGGCGAAAAAGGCGGTTATGTGAGCCGGGGGAAAAGGCGGGGAGGAGGGAAGCTGTGAAGGAGAAGCAGTACCACTTAATCTAACAGGGAGATGACACCTCTATCAGGGTTGACTGAAGCAAGGTTGTTTGGGCTC
>JAXIVD010001821.1:0-27500 GCA_036785275.1 Cancer borealis
ATGTGTATGCATACACACACACATATATATATATATATATATATATATATATATATATATATATATATATATATACCTATACATTATGTGTATGTATATATATATATATATATATATATATATATATATATATATATATATATATATATATATATATATATATATATATATACCTATACATTATGTGTATGTATATATATATATATATATATATATATATATATATATATATATATATATATTTATGTGTGTATGTGTGTGTGTGTGTGTATATATATATATATATATATATATATATATATATATATATATATATATATATATATATATATATATATATATATGTATATGTATATATATATATATATATATATATATATATATATATATATATATATATATATATATATATATTGTTACAGGCACGGTTCTTATGCCCCTGCGCCAGGTGTTGCTGCTGCGTCACCCAGCCACAGTCACGCTACGGGTGTGTACGAACTGTAGTGCGGCTACTTAACCGTCTCTTTAACCCACCCAAAGACAAGAAAAACTGACTGCAACACTGGACTAGTCCCTCCGAGGGCCACTCGCCGGTGGCTGGACAAACAGGCCAAACACGGGTGTACAGGGCTCACTTAACCTCTGCACCCTTAGCCAACACCGCACTTACAGCCACCCCGAAGCGAACAGAGGTCGCCAGTCCTTTTTACCCTCCTAAGGACAAGGAAACTCCCAGCAGTAACCCCCTTCTCCTCCTTACCTTCTAAAGAGGACTACAGTGAGCAATAGACTACAGTGCAAAGGCAAGGAGCTATTGTCCCACCAGGATACCACCCAAAAGGTGTCGTTCCACCCACTCCTGGCCGAACAATAGCTCCTCTCAACTCACAAACACCCTGTAGAGGAGCACTCTGCTACAAGGCACTCTACAGTGAGCTATATGAACTGTGAAACAGCTACACCCAGGCGGATCGCACCGCGGCGCCTGGTGACTGCACTGTATGCCAGAGGCCCCAGGAGTTGGGCCGAAACAACAACGAAGACAACGCCGAAAGTATTCCCCTAAGACACAAAATTCTGACAGCAACCAGATCCTCCTTATAGGACTCCCTGGATAACTGAACCCTTGGACTGAGCTACAGACAGACGAACAGCCCCAGCCAACACACCTTCCCGCCATTCTGGCACTATAACCTGTTCTACAAGGCAGGGCCTTTACTGCCAACTAATGTGACAAAGAGGTTATAAGACGAATTAAGTGCCGAGTGTGGGAGCTCAAAGTGGTGCGTCTCGTCGTCAAGGCTGCATTCATGTAACTGAACTTACTGAAGTGAACTGCCGAGTGCCGAGTGCGGAGATTCTAGGACCAAAGTACGTATGGAAATAGTTCGTATGCATAAAATTCGTACGCAATTGTTCGTAAGCAAATGTTCGTAAGGGATAAAGTTCGTTTGAAAAATGTACGTACCAAAAAGTTCGTACACTAAAGTTCGTATGCAGATGTTCGTATGGTACGTATGTACCTATGTAAAATATTCATAACGACCTAACCTAACCTAACCGATCCTAACGCGACGAACATTTTTCTAACGAACATTGGCACGACGAACATTTAACCTTACGATTTTTTTTTCCATTACGAATTTTTTCCATTACGAACTTTATACCCTACGTACTTTATCCTGACGTACTTTAGGCAAACGAACTTTATCTTACGAATTATTGCCATACGAACTTTTTCTATACGAACTTTTGTCCGGAACCCGAGTGCCGAGTGTGGGAGCTCAGTCACGTAGCCCCCCTCAGCAAAGGAGGGTTGCCAGTTTGCTACAACCTGTGGGGCCCACACCCTGGTGCCGCGTCTCCACTCCTCACCTCACTGAGAGGAGCAAGTTTCTTCATAAATTCCTATTAGGCTACGGGGGCGACCTGGAACAATACTAAAGATGTGAGGGGCTGCAGGAAGGGATGGACTACAAGGGAGGCCACTATGTAATACAATGGGGAAAGAGGGAGGGACGTGAAAAATAAGGAAAGAAGAAAACAGAAGTTAAAGTAAGTTATATAAAAACTTGAGGCGCTTCCAAACATCGCATCTCAGGCAGCTCACCCTTTGTCTAACCTCGTGGTCCTAACTCTCCCGGGCGGGACTTGTCACAATATATATATATATATATATATATATATATATATATATATATATATATATATAATATATATATATATATATATATATATATATATATATATATAATATATATATATATATATATATATATATATATATATATATATATATATATATATATATATACATATATATATATATATATATATATATATATATATATATATATATATATATATATATATATATATATATATATATATATATATATATATATATATATATATATATATATATATATACATATATATATATATATATATATATATATATATATATATATATATATATATATATATGTAAAAGAAAATTATATATAAACTTATATTTATATATGCACATACCTATATAACCTCAAAATAAATCAAAACTCATATAAATACATGGCTGATGTTTTACAATAACTGATGGGTTTTGGTATGCAACATTCTATAATCTTTTTTCCTATCACTTAAGAACCTATTATTGCTTTGCAGAATACTATCCACTAAAGGACGCTAATTATATCTAGCCATGAAATTACATTAAACTCTGGAATAGAAAAACAACAAACTTTTGAACTAACAATGCCAGTTTCGTCATTACAGATAAAATAATTTGACCATTAGAATATAATGATTCTTATTTTGGCTACATATGAATATCACAAACATCAATATGATGTAATAATAGTTAGATGTGGTTATCACTTACAAAAAAAAATGGGAACGGTCACACATTATGCATTGCAATCACACAATAATGTATGTGTTTGCACGTGCTTCTGTGACCTAATTAAAATAACTGTCCTCAAATAATCTCTGCATATGGACAGGGTTTATGGGGAAGCGGTGGTCTAGTGGCTAGCGGTCGGGCATAGCAGCTCAGGGTCCCGCATTCGAGCCTTGGCACAGGCTGGCCACTTTTCTACGTTACTACCGCCGAGTGGCCTAAGATCACCCACATGCTGCCACAACACCATCCTCGTCGGGACTGCAACGTTATATGCGCGAGGAGCTTCCGCTGGCAGCATGAGCCTACCAAGAAGAACAAGGCGTTACTTAAAATATCTAACTACACCACTAACGGACGGAGGCCAACCATCTAAGGCAGGGGTCGGCAACCTATGGCTCGCGAGCCAGATGTGGCTCTTTTGATGATTGCATCTGGCTCGCAGATAAAACCTTAGCTAAAATTTTAAAGAAATTCAGTTAACTATTATACTCTAAAATGTTTGGTTTTACTTTTAAAAAATTGACGCATTTAGTTGTATTCAGTGTTAAAAATATAATATATGGGTCTCACGGAAATACATTTGAAAATATTTGACTTTCATGGCTCTCTCAGCCAAAAAGGTTCCCGACCCCTGATCTAAGGTCTCCTGAAGCCTACCGGCGCCATGGGTAAAAGAAAAGAAAAAGAAAAAGAAAAAAAAAAAAAAAAAAAAAAAAAAAAAAAAAAAAAACTTTCATTGGATAACAAGACCAACAACAATAAACATCACACACATAAAAACTCATATCAATGGAGTAAAGTCTTTGGTTTATATGCTAATACGAATTACGTATTCTCCCCAAGATTCTACATTTTTATCAAGGCATGGAAGAAACTGTAGCCCAACATTCACTTAATTGTGTAGAGTTCAGGTTTGGTGCAGCAGATGTGAGGGAGTGAAGAAGGGCGAGAGGGGAAGGTCCCATCACTTAGCCATGAGTATAGTGCACGATAACTTAGGATGCAAATGGTTCCCTTTCATCTCTTTGTATGGGTATAGATAATAATATCACACAGCAGCAGCCACTTCATGAGATGCCTACATGGACTGCTCTACAAATCTGAGCCACATTTCTTTTCCTGATTGATGGAATGATGCAGCCTCAAGATGTGCCTCAAATTATACCTTTCTCTCTCAAACTTTAGGATTTTCTACATCTGAAAAAAAAAGAGCTGATTTAATAGCCAGTGTTAGTAACCAATAACCGGAAATTTTACTTTGATAACTCCAATTTTTAAACCTGATATTGATAACCTGATAATTTTAATACCAAGTTATTGAAAATTAACAATATTCCATTAACATACTTTTTCAATGCGAAGGTTGTATCCCCAGCAGGTCCTGGGGCTTATCCCTTCCCCTCTCCCTCCCAGCGCCTGTTGTGATCCAAGGGTCACACCAGATGGACGGAAATCTCCTCCAAGGGAAATCAAAGCAGTGTCATTAATCATGCATTCACCAATACTCTACATTCACTTCTATCTCGCACAATCATTCTTCCTTGCTCTACAGACATTCTTTAATAAGGCGTTTACATGTAATGCCAAGACCACTTGCCAAGAAGCAATGACTAGGCAAATTCTGACCAACATATCGCAAACACTTTCAATATACGAATTTCTGCGTTTGCGAGTGTTTTGCCTCTGGTCATGTAACCAATCACAATTCAATGAATTCATTCAACTTCAGAACTTCATTTATGAAGACACTCAACGGGATAATATTTCGATTAAATAAGAGGAAAGTAAGACGTTCAAGACCATAACAGTTGTAGAAAATTATAAGATTTATAATATATATGTTGTTTTTGGTATAAAAGTTAACCAAAAACAAGCATAAAGCTTGAAATATATTAGGGAAGTATTGAAAATAACGAAATGTGGGCCCTCTGCGTGGGTGGAGCGAAGCGGATGTGTGTGTTTTCATGCGAAAGAATCTGGGTATATATTTCGAATAAATCAGAGGAAAGTAAGATGTTTGAGACCATTATAGTTGATCATATCATAAACATAAGAGTTATATTATATATATTGCTTTTAATATAGAAGAACACCAGAGACAAGCAAAAAGATTGTAATATATTAGAGAATTGTAGAAAATAATGAGATGTGGCATTGAAACCTGTGTGGGTGTTGATGTTTCAATGCATTATGTGGTTGTGGCTTCGACATACAATTGTTCCCTTTTTCCAAATAATAAGTAAAAAGCATATTATATTGTTTACAATTATTTCCATCATATTAAAGTAAGAAATAAGATGTTTGTATATTGCACACAAATATGTAAGCAAAAGAAAATTTAGACAATGAAGACAGATCCAGTTTCGAACACAAACATTTCACTTGGAGCCCGCACTCCAGGTACGAAGGCCCGCGTCACCACCTCAGTCCTCAGGTGGCACACTCACACATTCGCTCGCTAGCAGGCAGCACTCAAGTCTAGCCAATGCCATTTGTGAAGACATCCAGTGCTCACACATACACATACACACACACACACACACACACACACACTCTCATACACACACAATCATACACACACACACACACACTCATACACACACACACACACACACACACACACACACACACACACACATCTTGCTGCTACTGGTAAGGTGATCTGAATACGACGATAGATGGACATGTTGTGGGCTTAGGACGAGTGTGGAGGGTGCTGTAGTTTCAATACAGAATCAGCAGGATATACATTTCGAATAAATAAGATGAAAGTAAAATGTTTGAGATCATGACAGTTGTTGAAATACATAACATTTACATTATTAATGTTGTTTTTAATATAACAGAAATCCACAAACAAGCATAATGATTATAATATATAAGGGAATTTGTACTACATAGCGAGATGTTGGCTTCTACCTTAGATGGAGTCAAGGGTGGAAGCGGTGCAGAATATGCGGAGAAACCATGATATCTATTTCGAATAAATCTGAAGAAATTAAAATGTTTGAGATCATTTCAGTGCTTATAATTTAAAATATGTATATACTATATGTCGCTTTTAATATAAAAGAAAACTAAAAATAAGCATTAAGATTGAAATATATTAGGAAAATTGTGGCAACACCAACCAAGACATTTCTCCTTAAAATCGTGTTCATGAAAACATTACGAAGTTTGGCGACACATGTAAACGCCTATAGTGTTACGCAGTGACTTTAAATGTGGCGCAGTGAGTGAGGGGATTGTGGGATGACAGAGGAAGCCCAGAAGGGACAGAGAGAGAGCGGCAGCGGTTTTGGGGCTACACCTCTGCTCGTCGCTTGCCACAGCCCTGTGACTAGACTCTGACAGTGCCTGATACGTGCCCTGACTGTGTTGCTCCTCCTCCCTATGTACACTGTACCCCTTGTGCTGTATCTATACTATGTAATATAGCAGTGCCTACAAAGTGACTCAGTGTTTACCTGTGCCCTGCCTAGCTCCTGAGTGTCTGGTACACAGCAAAGGACCATGTAAGTGTAAGGGTGGGGGACAAGGAACTGCCTCGTATAGGTCATTAACTGGTCTCTTGCAGTCTCCTAATTTCTTATGTTCTTAAGTTTCGTGTCAGCAGCGCCAGCCACCTCTACCTATATCCTGACCAGTTGTCCGCCCAACACCAGTGTGTAGACAGTGCTGAGAGGGGCTGCGGCTTAGCACTGGTATCAGAAGTAAGGATCTTGCTGTGTTACTTAAGGGCGCTTTGTACTGGGTAGGCGGGGACACAAAATGGTCAAGAGCATGTGGTGGCTTACTACAGCCAGAAGTTTAGTTCACCCGAGAAGAACTACTGCGTCACCAGGAAAGAACTTCTTGCTGTTGTGAAGAGTCTGGATCACTTCCATCCGTACCTGTATGGGGCCAAGTTTACAGTGAGGACTGATCATGTGGCATTAAGGTGGCTCAAGACACTGAAGAATCCTGAAGGATAGCTTGCAAGATGGATTGGGAAGCTGGAGCAGCATGACTACAGGATGGAGCACCGGCCTGGTAGAGTGCACAACAATGCAGATAATCTCAGCTGTCGCCCCTGTGAGCACTGCAGCAGCAAGGAAGAAGGCATAGAGAAATGTTGCAGGACCACAGTGCAGGCAGAAGTGACTGATAGCTACCAGCGACTTGGGAAAGCTCAACATGAGGACCCAGACATAGGCCCCATTGTAGAGTTGATGGAGCAGAGTGCTGAGAAGCCACCATGGGAGGAGATCGCAGCATTGAATCCAGCGGCCAAGCACTACTGGATGCAGTGGGACACTCTTCGACTTGGTGGAGGAGTGCTCCTGAAGAAGTGGATGAAGATGTGGATGTCCAGATGGACAAGTGCAGTTCTGGCAGTCAGTGATGCCAAAGGAGCTGAGGGCAAGAGTGTTCAGAGAGGCACACGAAGGTGTAACGAGTGGCCACCTGGGAGTGAAGAAGACGTTAAGTTGACTAAGGCAATGCTTCTACTGGGTGGGTCTGCGAAGTGACATAGAGGAGTGGTGCCGAGCTTGCGACATCTGTAGCGCTAAGAAGGCCCTGGATGCAAGACGTGGATCCCTATGCAGCTGTACCAGGTGGGAGCCCCTATGGAGCGTGTAGCAGTGGACATTGCTGGACCACTGCCGCTGACAGCTGCCGGGAACTGGTACATTTGTGTGGCCATGGATTATTTTACAAAGTGGCCAGAAGCCTACGCCTTGCCAGACCATGAGGCTGCAACCAATGCAGGAGTCCTGGTAGAGCAGTTCTTCATGCGGTTTGGAGAGCTGTGTGAGCTCCACTCTGACTAGGGTAGGGAGTTTGAGTCAGCAGTGTTCCAAGAGTGTTGTCAGCTGTTGGGGTTGAGGAAGACGAGGACAACACCTCTGCAGCCCCAGTCTCGGATGGCATGGTAGAAAAGTTTAACTGGACACTGGCGCAGGAGTTGGCGAAGGACAGACCGAGTGGGACAGGAAGCTGCCAGCATTGCTTATGGCGTATCGGTCTGCTGAGCATAAGGCCACTGAGTACACACCTGTCAAGCTCATGCTGGGCCGAGAGATCCGCCTGCCAGTGGATTTGATTACCGGACGCCCGCCAGACAAAGAGCTTCCCACAGCACACACTAGATATGCTGTAGCACTACAAGAATGCTTGATGGAGGCACACCACCAAATGAGGCAGAACCTCAAGTTTGCTGGAGAGTCGATGAAGCGGCTGTATGACCGGGGCACCAAGTCAACCGGCTTCATGGAAGGTGACCTGGTGTGGTTACACAATCCCCGGAAAGGCCTGTCGCCCAAGCTGCTGAGCCCTTGGGAGGGTCCTTATACTGTACTGGAGCCCATCTCAGAGGTGACGCACCGGATCAATAGAGGACCTCGCTGCCAGGCCAAGACTGTCTATGTTGACCGCCTCTGGAGGTACTACGGACCTGGGCAGTATACATGGGGCCCTGGCGGTGACGACGGTGATGATGACGATGAAGAGGAAGCCGAGGAAGAAGCAGCATCGGGTCTTGAGGAGCCGCAGGATCAACAGCAAGATGAGGATGTTGTTGGAGGACCATGGGACGAGGTGACTGAGATGCAGTCGGTGGCATGCACAGCAGAGGGTGTTGCAGGAGGGCAACCTTCTCCACCACCGTCAGCCCAGATGCCCCGCTCCAGGAGAAAAGTTTGGAGGACTCGTAGGTTCGACGATTATGAAATGTCCACCGAGGAGGAGTCATGAAGAAGTTTGTCATTTATTTTTATTTTTTATTTTTGTATCAGAAGACTTTTATTTTAGTATGGTGTATATTGGAGGATCTTTTGTATTTTTGTATTCTTTGTATGTTGTAATGGACTGGGTTGTCCATATTTTTAGAGAGAGAGGCAGTGCTACACAGTGGCGGTTTTGGGGCTACACCTCTGCTCATCGCTTATGTCGCCTGCCACAGCCCTGTGACTAGACTCTGACAGTGCCTGATATGTGCCCTGACTGTGTTGCTCCTCCTCCCTATGTACACTGTATCCCTTGTGCTGTATCTATACTATGTAATACAGCAGTGCCTACAAAGTGACTCAATGTTTACCTGTGCCCTGCCTAGCTCCTTAGTGTCTGGTACACAGCAACAGACCCTGTAAATTTCGTGTCAGCAGCGCCAGCCGCCTCTACCTATATCATGACCAGCTGTCTGCCCAACACCAGTGTGTGGACAATGCTGAGAGGAGCTGCTGCGTAGCAATATGTACAATATTTGGAGAGGTTCATCGTCCCGATAAGCAATGAGCATAACACGGTGGGGAGGATTACTCACTACTAGCTGCACAGGAGCCTCGAGCCTCTCACCAAGGTAGGAATAAGAGTACTGGAATCTTAGAGTGATGATGAATTATATAACGGATTCACAAAAGTATCCCATAAGTATTATCCAAAGAGATGAAGCTGAAGAGGTGGCAACTGCGTCTGTTCAGCTGGATATATTTTTTTGTTTTACTCTATTATTGCCATTAATGATATACAATAATTTTACAATATGCATACAGTTTATACATTAGTTTAGTCTGCTGAGCCATAGTGACTCCTTAGCAGACCTATTGCCTTAACCATCAATAGTCTTGCCAACACAATCACATCAACAACACCCTATGCATCTTTACCTTAACATTATACATATATTCACAGTAATAATTCAGATTATTAGTCAATTGGTTTTATTTGAAAGAATTAAAAGAAAAGAATTTAAAATAAATGGCAGCTTTTGAGTTCGTGAAACATTGTTTGGAGAATACGTAAGATTTTACCTGTTTTTGAAGCACATTAAGATTGTTTATGTGTTTTATATAAGAAGGTAAAGCATTGCAAGTGTTAGATCGTATAAACATAAAAGCAATTCCTGAATAGTTGTACTTGGTACTGGACAAACCAAATTAATAATATTCCCGGGTATTATGACCCTTATCAACACAAGAAAAAATAGTGCTATTACTGTGAGGGATTCTAAACTTTTTATAATATTGTGATTATGAAAAAATACTTGTAAAGTGAATCAAAATTTACTAATTTTAAATCTGCAAACAGGTTTTTCGCTGGATCATATTTACTCTTAAAAAAAATTGTTCTGATGAATTATGTGTGCCAGAAAAATCTTCTATGGGTATGTTTGTTGTCCAGTTACATCCCCATACAGAAAGTTATTAAATAGGGGTAACATAGGGTATAATATATACTAGGGCTTCTGTTAACTGGTGTCTAATTCTATATATAATGGCACACATCTTGCACAGCTTAACGCATATATAATTGATATGAATTTTTCAGTTCAAATATTCATCCACATATAATCTTAAGAATTTCGTAGACTGGACACATTGAACTTATTTATTTTCGAGTACGATAGGAGGAATCTCATTTACAACTGATCAATTTTAAAAAAGAATAAGCTTTAATTTATTTGATTGTATCGTTTTTAATAACAACCAGTTCCTGAAATAATTAATCATATAAACAAGTAAGATTTTTTTCCAGTAAAATGAAGGTTGGTGTTCAGCAATCAGTATTATTACAATAAACAGTTTGTTGTCTATCAAAAATATAACTAGTTAATAACTTTATTGGTAATCCTTTACTTCCTATATTAACTTATCCAACAATATTTTGTGGTGTAATGAATCCAATGCTTTAGAAAGGTCAAGAAATGCACCAGCTACACCATGCTACAGTTGGGTATCAGATGACACTGGGAAAGATCTCCCTTGAAGGTCTTTGAGGGTGAGCATAGCTTGAACTTGGGATTCAGAAGCAAATATGATTAGGTGTGATCAGTCCATTAAATGAGTTTGTACTCTACAGTACAAACTCAATTCAATGGACTAATTTAGGCAAACAGTTCCGTTGTATTGAGCTTTCCGCTATATCAAGCATTCACTTTTTTCTTCTTTTCCTGCACTTTAATATATATATTCATATACATATATATATATATATATATATATATATATATATATATATATATATATATATATATATATATATATATATATATATATATATATAATTTTTTTTTTTTTTTTTTTTTTTTTTTTTTTGAGAAATACTAATTCCTTTTTTCCCAAAGTATTTTCACACTGTTTACCTGAAGTATTTTTATCTTCTTGAACTTCACTCTGAGTGAGCAAGAAGATTTTGCCAATCAGGGAAGACTCTCTGCTGCATCCTTAGGCAATACCTAGATAGGCTCGGGTTCACTTCTGAGAGGGAAAAAATTAATTTACTGGTATATCTGGAGGACTTATCATTATTAATAATTCTTTAAGTATTATGTAATCTCTGCTGACTCATTCATATCTTGAACATAGAAGTTTCATTATATACACATAGATTACATAATATTTAATGGCATATATGATGCATGGGTCTACAAACCCATGTAAGACTGAATAAATATGGCATCCACATTGAAAAATACCGTCTCCTCAGATAAAGAATCCATCCAAAAACATGTATTATTGAAGATTAAGGTTTTAAATTAGTTGAAATAAGTGTTTGAGGGTAGAGAGGAGACATAGGGTACATCATATGAAAATAGCCGAGAGAACATTATTTCAGAAGACAAAGGAGTTCAATATTTGTTACCCTCAGCTGCGCCCTTTGTCATTATAATTGTTCCAAATGTGACTATTTATTAAAAATGAAGGTCTTATAGGAGTTAAAAGAAGTATTCAATACCGGTGATGAGACTGCCACATACAACCTCATAATTTTTTTCTTTCTTTTAAATGCGTAAGGCACCACTTTTGGTGCATAACACACACATCACACACACATACACACACACACACACTCACACACACACACACACACACACACACACACACACACACACACACACACACACACAACCCCAAAAGTCAGAGCCAAGTGATCACCAAATAAATTTTTCACATAAGTTATTTTGTTCAGTTAGCGCAACTGCATTCATGCAGCTAATTCTTTCACTAACTGGGGCTCTACTGTATATATACACATATATACATATTTCTCTCCCGAGTCGTAATGCCTTCACATATAGTAATAGCATCTTATCATAAATATTCCGAAATCACAATCAAATAAATTATAAATGAAACAAAAAGTAACACAATTAACCTTTAACAAGTGCTTCATAGCAGGTGTCTGGGGCATTCCACATGAGTTGAGACAACTGACCGAACACACCACAATCTGCTCGGCATGGCTCCTCACCACCAAAAAATGACTGGTTACCTGGCAAAGAGAAGATTACTTATAAGGGATGCACAAATGAATGAAAGGAGATACAATATGATTTCAAAATGAAATTAGACATCATTCTATTGCAGAATAGTGACAAAAAATAAATGAAATGGCTATGTGGCAACATTTCCAGTTGCACACCTTTGTACTGTTCTTGAAATCAAGATAATATTACCCAAGATGCCGGCAAGAGTAGCGCAATCTTTCTTGCAGATTTCATAGATCTGCTGTGGTGAATGGATTCCCACACCTTGCTCACAGGCACGCTTCCTTATCCCAGACTTCATGAAAATTGGAAAAGCTAATGACATAAATTTTCCAAATGTCTGGGTCTTCAGAAATGTGATGCAACCATCCAGCCAATACCTCCATGCAATGACACACCTAAAAAGTGTAAAAAGCCATATCATACAGATCAAATAGTTATACCAAATTTATATATTTATATATATATATATAAATTTTTACAAATAAAATTTCTATCACCAATATATATATATATATATATATATATATATATATATATATATATATATATATATATATATGTATATATATGTATATATATATATATATATATATATATATATATATATATATATATATATATGTATATATATATATATATATATATATATATATATATATATATATATATATATATATATACATACATACATAAATTCATACATACATAAATTCATACATACATAAATACATACATACATACATACATACATAAATACATAAATATATATATATATATATATATATATATATATATATATATATATATATATATATATATATATATATATATATATACATATATATATATACATATATATATATATATATATATATATATATATATATAAATATATATATATATATATATATATATTTTTTTTTTTTTTTTTTTTTTTTTTTTTACATTAAAAGGGTACCAGCTAAGGGGAAAAAAATTAAATATAAAATAAAGTCCCGCTTGTCGCCACACCTTGTAAAGAAGATAGTAGGAGAAATAAAAAATGGGGGGGCAGTTCAATTTAGTATGAGAGGTGTCTTGACAATCCTCTTTTGAAAGAGTTTAAGTCATAGGCAGGTGGAAAAACAGACATAGGAAGAGTTCCAGAGTTTACCAGTGTAAGGGATGAAAGAGTGAAGATACTGGTTAACTCTTGCATTAGGTAGATGGACAGAATAAGGATGAGAAGAAGTAGAAAGTCTTGTGCAGCGAGGCCACGGGAGGGGGGAAGACATGCAGTTAGCAAGTTCAGAAGAGCAGTCAGCATGAAAATAGCGGTAGAAGGTATATAAAGAAGCAACATTGCGGCGGTGACTTAAAGAGTCAAGACAGTCAGTTAGAGGAGGAGAATTGATTAGGCGAAAAGCTTTAGACTCCACCCTGTTTAAAAGAGCTGTATGAGTTGAGCCTCCCCAGACATGAGAGCCATACTCCATACATGGGCGGATAAGGCCCCTGTACAGAACAAGCAGCTGAGAAGGAGAAAAAATGGACGTAGATGCCATAGGACACCTAACTTCTTGGAAGCTGATTTAGCAAGAGTAGAGATATGAAATTGCCAGTTTAGATTTTTAGTAAAGAATAGACTGAGTGTGTTTAATGTGGAGGAGAGGGGAAGTTGAGTGTCGTTGAAGAAGAAGGGATAATTATCTGGAAGGTTATGTCGAGTAGATAGTTGTAGAAATTGAGTTTTTGAGGCATTGAATAAAACAAGGTTTGCTCTGCCCCAATCAGAAACTAGAGAAAGATCAGAAGTTAAGCGTCCTATAGCATCTCGCCTTGAGTCATTTAATTCTTGTTGGGTTGGGCGTCGGTTGTACGACGTTGAAAATTGCAAGGTGGTGTCACCAGCATAGGAGTGGATAGGGCATTGAGTCAGAATTAGGAGATCATTGATGAATAATAGAAAGAGAGTGGGTGATAGGACAGAACTCTGAGGAACACCACTGTTGATAGTTTTAGGAGAAGAACAGTGACCGTCCACTACAGCAGCAATAGACCGGTCGGAAAGGAAACTGGAGATGAAGGTACAGAGAGAAGGATAGAATCTGTAGGAGGGTAGTTTAGAAATTAAAGATTTATGCCAGACTCTATCGAAGGCTTTCGATATGTTAAGGCCGACAGCAAAGGTTTGACCGAAGTCCCTAAAAGAGGATGACCAAGATTCAGTTAGGAAAGCAAGATCATCAGTAGATCGGCCTTTACGGAAACCATACTGGCAATCAGAGAGAAGGTTGTGAGCTGATAGAAGCCTCATTATCTTCTTGTTAAGGACAGACTCAAAGGCTTTAGAAAGGCAGGAAATCAAAGCTATAGGGCGGTAGTAAGAAGGATTGGAGCGTCCACCTTTTTTAGGGACAGGTTGAATGTGAGCAAACTTCCAGCAAGAAAGATAGGTAGAAGTAGAGAGACACAGACGAACGAGTTTGACCAGGCAGTGAGTGAGTTCGGAAGCACAGTTTTTGAGAACAACAGGAGGGACTCCATCCGGACCGTAAGCCTTCCGAGAATCAAGACCAGAGAGGGCCTGGAAAACATCATGATAAAGAATTTTAATTTTAGGGATGAAGTAGTCAGAGGGTGGAGGAGTAGGAGGAATATGCCCAGTATCATCTAAAAATTGAGTTGGTAGCAAAGGTTTGAGCGAAGAGTTCAGCTTTAGAGAAAGAAGAGACAGCTGTGAGGCCATCTGGTTGAAGTAAAGGAGGGAAAGATGAAGAAGTAAAATTGTTAGAGATATTATTGGCTAGATGCCAGAAATCACGAGAAGAATTAGAGTTGGAAAGACTTTGACATTTTCTATTAATGAAAGAGTTTTTAGCAAGTTGGAGAATAGATTTGGCATGATTACGGGCAGAAATATATAGGGCATGAGTTTCAGCAGATGGATGGCTACAGTACTGTTTGTGAGCCACCTCTCTATCATCGATAGCACGAGAACAAGCAGAGTTAAACCAAGGCTTTTTAGCTTTAGTATTAGAGAAAGTATGAGGAATGTATAGCCCCATGCCAGAGACAATTACCTCTGTTATGTGCACGGCACAAAGAGAAGGATTTCTGACATGGAAGCAATAATCATCCCAAGGAAAATCAGAATAGTACTGCCTCAGGTCCTCCCACTTAGCAGAGTTGAAATGCTAGAAGCACCTCTGCTTAGGCGGATCCTGAGGCTGCATTGGAATGATAGGACAGGTAACCGAAATAAGATTGTGATCGGAGGAGCCCAAGGAGAGGAAAGTTTAACAGAGTAAGCTGAAGGGTTGGAAGTTAGGAAAAGATCAAGAATGTTGGGCGTGTCTCCAAGGTGGTCATGGATACGGGTAGGGAACTGCACTAGCTGCTCTAGGTCATGAAGGATAGCAAAGTTGTAGGTTTGTTCACCAGGCTGGTCAGTGAAAGAAGATGAAAGCCAAAGCTGGTGGTGAACATTGAAATCCCCTAAAATGGAGATCTCAGCATAAGGAAAGTGAGATAGGATGTGCTCCACTTTGGAAGTCAAATAGTCAAAGAATTTTACATAGTCAGAGGAATTAGGTGAGAGATATACAGCCAGATGAATTTAGTTAGAGAGTGACATTGAAGTCTTAGCCAGATGGTAGAAAATTCTGAAGATTCAAGATTGGGTGAACGAGAGCAAATAATGTCGTTACACACATATGCGCAACAGCCAGCTTTGGATGGAAAATGAGGATAGAGAAAGTAGGAGGGAACAGAGAAGGGGTTGCTGTCAGTAGTCACAGACAACTGTGTTTCAGCTAGGAAGAGAAAATGAGGTTTAATGGAGGAGAGATGGTGTTCCACAGATTGGAAATTAGATCTATGGCCATGAATGTTGCAGAAATCGAGAGTAAAAGTGTTAGAGGAAGTGTCAAGACACCCGAGGTCGTCAGCAGAGGAGCAGAGCAGTCCGACCTGGGGACATTTGTGGTCTCCTCCCCAGATTAGGACTCCGAGGCTGGGTGTGGTGAAGCCATTTTAAAATTTTGATTTGAAGAGAGTGTAAAGTGTAGCAATGTTATGTAGATTGTAGAAGTTGTCTTTAGAGGGCAGGCTGCAGCTGCTCTCTTTTGTAAATGAGACACTAAGGGAACAGGGAAGAGAGGACACGGGGAATCACTCAGTCTGCAGCACTGCCTACATCCCCGTAAGTACTTCTCCTGGAGTATTCCACCGGGTGGCAGGTGTCTACTGCCTACTCCATACATATATATATATATATATATATATATATATATATATATATATATATATATATATATATATATATGTATATATATATATATATACACACACACATATATATATATATATATATATATATATATATATAATATATATATATATATATATATATATATATTATATATATATATATATATATATATATATATATATATATATATATATATATATATATATACATATATATATATATATATATATATATATATATATATATATATATATATATATATATTATATAAATATATATATATATATATATGGTTTGGTTAATCCTTACGGACTTCTACATACCACCATCTACCGCCACCTACTGGACTTTCTTTTACACTAACGGACTTTAGTCAGGATCTGGGTTGTCAGCCAGCAGACAGAGTCCATTAAATCTGGGTCCGTTATATCAAGCGCCAACTGTGTGTATATATATATATATATATATATATATATATATATATATATATATATATATATATATATATATATATATATACTTATATATATTATATATAAACACAAACAGGGAGGTCACAAAGATAGGAGTAGTTGGGTTTCACCTGGCATACTCTTACAGCAAAATCTCATATAGCAAAATACATAACTAATGGTGAGATCTAAAATTATATATGTTTTACACTCTCACATTGTTGTTGATAGTGCCAGTAGAGTGAAGTGCCTCACAATAACAGTGCCATAGATACATTTGCTGGTATACATTTACAGGGTGTTGCTTCAAGATTGATGGATTGATGCCTCAGGAAAGAAGTCATCATTAATTTTCAAAGAAAACCCTGCTATAAACATAATCTATATTATTGTGAAAATCTTCCTTTTTTAAATAATAGAAAACAATAGCTGACCCATGAGGAGCTGAAGCAAAATTAATGGGAGAAATTATCTATGCACGTTTCACTTGATCCTCATTTTCATATATATGTTCATAAATTTGTTACAAATATATACTAATGCAATGAAGAATTTCCTCAAAAAGATGTTGTCAGTTTTTCTTAATATCAAATAGTAGTGTTATGAAATCAGGTAGGAATGTGTATGAAATCATTGGTTTTTTATCTTTGAGGTGAGTAAGACATCCGCTAGCTGGGAATCATGGCAACACTGAAGGCCAAGAATTCCGGGCCGAGACACACATTCTAGTCTTTAACTTTGTGCATTGTACATCATCATACAGCCCTGATGCATATGCAGTAGGGAATGCATTTCGAACTTGCTAATTTTACTCAATCCAGTTTGAATGTGGTTTCATTGGATTGTAAATCTCATAAATTGAAAAGAAACCTTAATTTACTCAGCTGGTATAACTGTTTGTATGTATACCAAATGCTCCTATAATGGGACCACCCTGTATAAACAACTGTCTAGTATATACCAGAAGAGATGTTCATCCACCATCACTCTCACAGCTTCTAAAACAGCTGCCTCACGACCTTCCAGTTGTGTATCCAAGTGAACATTGAAGCGGTGAGTCAAGTCATCGAGCACTAACTCAGAGTCACCAATGTCCTCCCCATTAATGGTGATCCACGGGCACTTGCCTTTGGGCCCAAATGGAGTTTTCTCATCCACCTGTACAGAGTTTGATTTAGTTTTTAAAGAATTTCTAAAGGAATAAAAGCTACTGATATGTGTGTAATAAAATGTTTGTTTATAATGAAGTAAGGTTGTCAAATGTAATACTGCATATACTTAGGTTCACGAAAAATGTGGAGTTTATTATCTTATCTAAATATATCTTGCCAAATTATAGGTGCGTGTTATATGTACTCTGGTGCATCTTATAAGGCGGGATATACAGTATATATATAAATATGTAAATATATATATATATATATATATATATATAATATATATATATATATATATATGTTTTTATTTATTTTTTAACATTAAAATGGTTCCGGGCTAAGGGAAAACAAAAAAAAGTTTAAAAAATATATCTTGCCAAATTATAGGTGCGTGTTATATGTACTCCGGTGCATCTTATAAGGCGGGATATACAGTATATATGTAAATATGTAAATATATATATATATATATATATATATATATATATATATATATATATATATATATATATATATATATATATATATATGTTTTATTTTTTTTACATTAAAAGGGTTCCGGCTAAGGGAAAACAAAAAAAAGTTTTAAAAATCTTGCTTACATATATATATATATATACATATATATATATATATATATATATATATATATATATATATATATATATATATATATATATATATATATATATATATATATATATATATATATATATATGAAAACCTTGTTTGTAATCAGTACTAATGGTACAGTAGGTACACTATTATTTCCTGTTTGAGGTACAGGTTCTCTATAGGCTCACTACAGTACAGCAGGTATTTATTATTTTTTGGATTAATGCTTTTTTCAGCCTTTGTATTGCAAAGTGAAACAATAAAAACCGTGTTCGTAAGCATTAATAATGGTTTCATTTCCCGTTTAAGCTTTATTCTAACTTTGGTAACACAGCTACATAAATATGTGGAATGAGCAGGAAACACTATGTTTACATACAGGTGATTTCTGTCATTCAACATTTTCTGTATCTGGCAGTCACCTACTCCCAAGAGTACCAGATTATACAGTTTTCCCTGTATGTGTGTATGTGTGTGTGTGTGTGTGTGTGTGTGTGTGTGTGTGTGTATGAGTGTGTGTGTGTGTGTGTGTGTGTGTGTGTGTGTGTGTGTGTGGTGTGTCTATATATATATATATATATATATATATATATATATATATATATATATATATATACATATATATATATATATATATATTATATATATATATATATATATATATATATATATATATATACATATATATATATATATATATATATATATATATATATATATATATTATATATATATATATATATATATATATATATATATATATATATATATATTATATATATATATATAATACATATATATATATATATATATATATATATATATATATATATATATATATATATATATATATATATATATATATAGAGAGAGAGAGAGAGAGAGAGAGAGAGAGAGAGAGAGAGAGAGAGAGAGAGAGAGAGAGAGAGAGAGAGAGAGAGAGAGAGAATTAAAATATATTTTTGTCACTAAGTGCCTCCTTTCTTTGTTAAATGAACAATAAATCTAATTATTGTTTACCTTATACGGGATGTTGGTGAGCCTGAGGAAAGTCTCCACCTTGAGGGCAAAGGGACTGAGGTTTGGGCAGAATTTCCCTCTTTTGAACTGGTGAAGCAGCACCACATCCTGTCCTGTACTGTCCCACTCCCGCCTGCAACACCACAAACATATCAAGCATTCACACGTGGGGTCAACTATCATTTCCTGATTAATATTACATGAGTCACATCTCAGGTTCAATTATATAATTCATGCAAAATATATTACTTATGTCGGATGTCGGCCAAGGGCTAGAAAAGTAATATAATAAAAAAATCACTTTGATTGCCAACCCCCAAAAGTGTTCATAAGTAGAGTGTAAAATGGTTGGGTTATTTAATGAAGGAGGTATCTTACTACTCCCGTCTTCAAAGTTTTCCAATTGTAGAAAGTTGAATGATAGAATTAGAGTTTTCCAGTGATAGAGATGAAAGATTGAACACACTGGGTTGTGGGTAACTTTTGCCTGAATGAGGTGGACAGAAAAAAGATGAAAGTAAGTAGTAAGTGTTGTGCAGGGGCCAGGGAGATCAAAGGAATGTGAGAAACATGCAGTCACTAAGTTCACAAGAATAACAACCATGAAAATAACAGTACAAGACAGCAAAGGATGTAACACTACAACAGAGTGTGAGAAGTTTAAGTCATATAAAAGAAGGGAGTTGATGAATAGTTTAATAGTTATACGAGTGGAAGCTTCCCTTCAAGCGAGGAATACTGCAAACAATCACGGATGAACATCCTATCCACAGTTTGCACGTGGGAAGAGGAAAAAACTTGGCAGAGACAACACATAACACCCAAACTTCATGGAAACTGTTTTAGGTAAAGAATAAATATATCATTTAAGCAATAGAACCAGAAAGGAAACTTGAGATCAAGGTACAAAGTGATGGATAGAAATTGTGAGAGGGAAGCTTGGAGATCAAAGATTAATGCTAGACTCTATCAAAAGCTTTTGGTATGTGTAAGATAAGAACAAAGGTTTCATCAACACCACTAGGAGAGGATGACCAAAATTCAGTAAGGAAAGCCTAATATTGACAATGAATTAACCTTGGTGGAACCTATACTGCTGTTGTTTGTCATTTCTTTGTGTTCCTTTGTGAGTATTTTCCAACCATATAATTAGGTCTCTAACTGCCTGATATATTAGTTTATTTTTTCCATCTCTTTTTCTAAAGAAAACTTACTTTTTATGTTTCCTCTCACCTGAGTTGCCTTTTTCTGGCCACCTTGAAGACCTTTCTGGCTACAAGGAGAGTAGATATTCCTGCCACCAAAGTCCACGCCCAACCCTGTGTTACTTTTTGACACAACATTTGTGCCACTTGCACACCATCCTTCATATAAACCATTCTGTTGGAAAAACAACAATATGCTCACATTATTACTGCCATAATACAATGTGACTGTATTAATTTGGTAAATTTACCATAAATCATTCAGCAAATCTAAGCAGAAAGCTATTTACTTATCTGTGACAGAGTTAACATTGATAAAACCAAAGTAATCTGTGCACAGGGAGGTGGTGGCAGTGTTACTCTTGAAAGCGTGTGGCCATGTGCAGCCTCCTTCAAGGGTGTAACAAATAATTCAATACTGTGTACAGGCTGCCTATGATATAGGTGCAGGTGCAGTTATATTATAGGCAAGTGCATAGAAGAAAGTACAAGAGAAACAGGTTCAGAGAGAAAAGATTCCGATAAAGAATGCTAAAGATTTTTGAGACCAACTAAAGTACATGAGACTTACCGGAGATCAGTTGAAATGTGCTTCTGATTTTACGAAGCAAATCACCTCTGCTAGATGGGAGCTTTCACATGAGATGTGCTGCCTTACACTGTCAGACTTTAAAGAGTACAAGCACCTACATGAACCTCTATCTATCATTATATCTGTCATAAAGAGTGCATTACTAACCCTAAGGTCCGTCACTTTACGAAGGGATGGAGCGGAGGGCATGTGAAAGCTCCCATCTAGCAGAGGTGATTTGTTTCATAAAATCAGAAGCACATTTCAACTGACCTCCAGTATGTCTCATGTACTTTAGTAGTTTTACTTCAGCAAATCACTTCTCTGCTAGAGGGTGCTTCCACATGAGATTTTAAAGCCATGTGGGTGTTGAACAATAATTAATCTACAATTAATTAACAATTAATCTACCATCTAAATGGCGGTAAATAAAATCCCCATGAGAGTTCAAATTCATTATGCCAAACAAAACATAATTCCCGCTTGAATGTGTATATGACCACAACATATACTAAAATGATACTGAATTCAGAACTGCCTGTAAAAATGGATTGGCATCCTGGATAATAGCCTTGTCATAGTGCCTAGCAAAGGTTGTCTCCTGTGTCCATCCCGCCTTGGCCATGATGACGTTAATCGGCACAGCCATGGCCTTGGCCTTCGATGTTGCGGCAG
Organism: Cancer borealis; assembly: GCA_036785275.1. Lineage (NCBI taxonomy): Eukaryota > Metazoa > Arthropoda > Malacostraca > Decapoda > Cancridae > Cancer > Cancer borealis. The sequence continues at coordinate 22,100 of JAXIVD010001821.1, forward strand.
AGCGGACACTGCCAGCCGTGTACTTTGTGGTGTCTATGCTGCAGACGCCCAGCATGGTCTTCAGCCACTTCTTGCTACTGTGTCCTTGGAGACATTCTTGTGAGGCTTGATGAAGTTGATGAGCAATTTTCCATTGTCATTTCCAAATTCCTTTCTGATTTTTTCCGTCAATTTGAGATACTTTTTCAAAGTCACATAAACACACAATCTGGCATCTTCCACATAAGCACGAAACTTCACAACACGAACATTAAAGTTGGGTCGGCATTGTTTAATGTTGCCCCCTAACCAAATAGAAATATCATCTTTGCCAATGCTAATGTTCCTTAGCATCAATAAGTGCAAAGTTTGTACCCTGGCTGCTTGAGTCAGTGCCATCAGCATCACCAACTTGAGTGTCAGTTCTTTCAACGAAAGGCAGTCCAACAGGTCCATGGTCCTAAGCTTCTGCAGTACCGGGGCGACATCCCAGGTTTCCGCATACCTGGGAGTAGGCGGTCTTAAATTGAAAACCCCACGCAGAAACCTGTTGACGAGTGGGTGGTTCCCTGCTCTACATCACTCCAGCACTATGCCTACAGCCGAGAGGGCGCCCCTTGCCATGTTGACACACTCGTACCCCACACCTCTGTGAAAAGTTACAGACAAGAAATTTAACACATCAGTCACAGAGGGATGAAAGGAATCAATGTTCCATTTACCACAAAATTGTATCCATCTGTTGATGTAAGGTCGGTATTGCTTTTCAGTTCCCGGTTTCCATGACGCCATGACGATATCTGTACCCGCTACAGATAAGCCTCGTTCTTGGAGCTGTCTCCGGACAGCCGACAAGCCATCAACTGGGTGTGGATCATGATAGGGTGCTCCTCTGCTGACGCTGGATGCAAAAGAACTTTCTGTCGTCTTGTGATGACCCGAGGGTTCACGACCAGCATCCGGAGGAGTGTGCTCATCCACAGTTGTGTCGCCCAAAGAGGAACAATCATCCACCCCTTCGCCCTCTCTTCTCATAACTTCTGGAGACATCTAGGGATAAGAGAGAACGGAGAAAAAATGTAAACCAGTTCAAACTGAGCCCAATGTAATGAAAAGGCATCCACATAAGCAGCATCTGGGTCTGGTTTCCATGAGCAAAAACATGTTAATTGCTTGTTTAAGTGCAAGGCAAAGAGATCAATGCAAGGAGTCCCAAATGTGAAGCACAACTCCTTAAAAATCTCGACGTTCAATTGCCATTCATGCCTGTCATTAAATGTTTTGGCTGTATCCGCCAAAACATTGCACTTGCCAGGTATGAAGGAACTTGTAATCCAAGCATTATTTCTAACACACCAATCCCATATATCAATGCAGATGTCATTACAAATTAACGACTTAGTTCTTCCCATTTCATTCACATAATTCACAGCCGTAGTGTTATCACACAACACTTTGATATGCAGTCCCCCAAGTAAAGGTGCAAAAGACTTTAGTGCAAACAAAATAGCTTTGAGTTCCAGTGCATTAATATGCAAAGACTTCTCCTCAGGTGACCACCTTCCGTTAGCTGTAAGGTCATTGAGGCAGCCACCCCAACCCAGGTTCGAAGCGTCAGAATATAACTCAACCTCAGGAGCGTTCCTAAAAATTTTCCTGTCCTGAGTTGCAAGTTCATTGATCCACCAATTCAAGTCTGTCTTCATCTCTTCTGTGATTAACATCCATTTGTTAAAGTTACCTGTCTCTTTTGCTAATGCCTCGATCTTAGCTCTTTCCAACTTCCTGTAATGTAACATTTCCCATTTCCACTGCTGGGATTGCAGCTACCAAAAGTCCAATGACTCTAGCTACTTCCCTGATTTTCTCTCTTTGCTTCTGGACCAAAAGTGAACAATGTTGTAAAATTTTCACTTTCCTGCGTTCTGGAAGCATAACAATCATGTTCTCTGAATCAATGATGTTACCTAGGTATTCAATGCGTTTAGTAGGAATTAAAACTGATTTCTCCGCATTAATGCAGAATCCCACCTTCGTCAACATGCTGTCCTGCAGGCAATCAAAACAATCTGCCAATGACTTACTGCACATCAGGGTATCATCAATAAAACTAGTAATGGTGTGACCCATCATTCTCAGCGTGGAGAATACTGGTTTCTTAAGTTTGGTAAAAAGTCGAGGGCCTTCTGAGATACCATTGGCAAGACAAGTGAATTGGTAAAGTTTTCCTGCCCATCTGAAACATAAATACTTCTGCTGTTCCACTGCAATCTTCACTGAGTAATAAGCATGCCTAAGATCAATGAAAGCCATGTAATCCCCACGATTAACTAGTCTAATTGCCTGTTCAAAATTCTCCATCTTAAAGTGTTTGTAAGCAATGTGTTTATTCAGCTTTTCTCAGTTAATCACCATCCTGTATTCCCCATTCTTCTTCTTCCTCAAGAAAATTGGTGAAATGATTTGACGCTCCTGTCTATGAGTTACCTTGATAACCTTGAGATTCAACAATTTGTCAATTTCTTGATCAATAATTCCTTTCTCCTCCTCATTAAAAACATATTCCATATCCTCAAAAATTAAATGGTCAATGTTGTCCTCATCAATGTCAAGATGGCAGTGCTCCACGATGTCCAAGATAAAGGGATCAGAAGTTAACTTACGCCATTCATTGATAAATTTATGAAGTTGACCTGCTACAAACTGATGGCTTACCTGAGTTAGTGCCGGGGATTGCTGTGTCCCCGGCCTCGGAAGTTTTTTGATGCAGAGTCATGGCGTGGGTAGGACAGCCTCCCCTTTGGCACCTGCTCTATGTTGTCCGTAGGGATGAAATCTGGACGAAAAACCCCTGAAAGGCGTTTTTCCGAAGAAGCCTCGTGGTTTTCCCCCCAACAGATTTGCCTGCGCCAAACTTCCAAAGAGAAAAAGTCTTCTTGGTGGAGATCTTGTTCTTCAGTTTCTCCACTTCTTCAATTTGCTTGGTGGATTGAGAAATGTCATCCCCAAATAACAGCCTGGTCATTGGTACCTTGTCAGAGCACAAGTGGGAATACTTCTGATTAATCTCCCGCTTGATGATGTGTCGTTTGGTCAGGTTATTGCAGAAGTTGGCATTGCCGAGCAATGCCAAAGCACCATTAATCATAGTCACCTCACGAGCCACAGCCGCGTGTCCATCATCTTGAGCGACTTTGTCCAGGACTGTCAGAGATTTGATGATGGTCGTTGCTGCTTTGATGATGTCTTTGCCAACTCCCTTCATACGCAAATCCACCTTCCTAGCATGGTGGATGGAAAAGGTTAAGGATGTGGTGAGGAAAAAGACAGATGCATAGAAGAAAACAGTGGAAAGAAATGTGCCAATGGACGAGAAATACAAGAAAAAGGAACATCACATTTTTCCATTTAAAAGACACCGCTATGTATAAGACACCCAAAAGTTAGAACAAAAATATTCTAAACAAACTCAAAAAGTTTGAGAAAAAAACAATGACTTATAAGCCTAAAAATACAGTATGTGAATGATTTAGAGAGCAATCTTCTGTCAAAAGTAGCATCATTTATAGACAAAATAAAAACTTGGCAGTAAAGTAATATGCTCTGAAGACCGATAAAATTCAGGATCTAAATAAACTAATTGATTGGAATGAGAAATAGATAGAGTCTTTCAACACAGAGAAATGAAAGGCTATGCATATTGGCAAAAAAAATGTATGATCCACTGACCCACGAGAGCAGAGAATAATAATGAAAAATAATAACAAATAATAATAACCATCATACAACACTGAAAAACATTAATATTATCTACACAATACAAAAATACCAATTACTAAAAGCATGTACACCTAGGTATACATAGCACACCTAGGTATACATGGTACAACTAGGTATACATGGTGCACCTAAGTATACATGGTACACTTAGGTATACATGGTACACCTAGGTATACATGGCACACCTAGGTATACATGGTACACCTAGGTATACATGGCACACCTAAGTATACATGATACACCTAGGTATACATGGTAAACCTAGGTATACATCGTACACTTAGGCATAGCTCCACTACCCTCAAACCGTACAAACAATACATCCAACCACGCCTGTCCTATAGAGTCACATACATAGGCTGAGCTTTGCCTGACGAAGGTGATCATGGAGTTACCAGAGTGCTCCACCCTGCCCTTCATGCTGACCACAGAATGGCAGTGAAGCACACCCACACTTTTCACCCCATTCCTGGAGTAGGCCAGGCAAGAGTTGGTCCATCTGGGTGGCCCCTGATTGCCTGAAGACTCTTAAGGACATTGTTGTGATGTATCCTAAGATGGTTCATAGTGGCCACCTTGAATCACGACCACAGTGAGTTACAGTAAAGAGAGTAACTGTGACTCCTGAATAATTCCAGCTTCACCTCCAAGCTACTAAGGGAAAACTTCAGCAGCAGAGTGTTAGCCGTGACTGTAAGCTTGGTGGTCTGCTTCCTGATGTCAGCATCACCAGTTATATCACGGTGCAACACATGGCCTAACTATGTGAACCTATCCACAAAGGTGAGCGCACACTTGCTAAGTTGTGCCAATTCAAGGTAATTCACCTTAAAGCACCGGTGGTACTACCAAACATTCTGTGTTAGTGGTGTTATAGACGATATCATGCTTGCAGCATACAACTGACACAGGTTGATTAGGTCATGCAGAACATCTGTTGAAGGTGCCAGCAGCACCATATCATCAGCATAACTCAGTGAGTTGATGCACCCATCATGTATGTGTCAGCCTATACCCATATCACCAAGGGTGGCACTGAGGTCACTCACCCGTATTATCCCACTTTCTAGAGTCAGAACACCAACATTACTTGAGAACCTCTTTCTGCAAATCAACCGTTAACGATAGGTTAGGTTAGTTTAGGAAAGGTTAGCTTTAATCTTTAAAAATAGAAAATTGATAGTGTATTCAAAGATTAAAATAGCAAAGGTTAATCTAATTTTTAAAAGGATTGAAAACATGCAGGTTGGAGAAGAGATAGTAGTAGGCCATCATGTGGAGGCCAGAAAAAATAATTGGTTTCGTCCGAAACTAGGGTACTTAACTATTACGAATCTTTACTGAGAAAGTTTTTATCTGGTATATTTAATGTGCTTCTATTGATTTTTGTACATTATTAATACTGTGGAGAGACGGAAACTCGGAAACAAGTGCTTTACTCCATAAATTAATCCCAAAATCAGTTGAATCGCATAAAAAATCAGAAGAAAAACTAATTCTCCTTTAAAAAACTTGAAAACCACTTTCTGCAAATACATATAAATATAAATAAATAAATAAATAATTAAATATATATATATATATATATATATATATATATATATATATATATATATATATATATATATATATATATATATAT
>JAXIVD010001821.1:32500-74021 GCA_036785275.1 Cancer borealis
ATTGGTTAGGTTGAAACAGTGTCACAGGGGGGGGTCCAGGGGGGGCGCAGCCCCCCCGGTTAGGATTGGTTAGGGTAATTTAGGTTAAATCTGGGGAAATTTCCCACAATGTAGGGAAATTCCCGTAGATTTTTCAAAGGCCATATATCACTCCCATATGCTTCCCCCCGATTCCCCAGACTCCCCCAAGCTTGTTGGGGGGGATGGGGGTGGGTGGGTACAGACGTGGCACAATGGCATAAAGTATAAATTTACCAAAAGTTGTAAGCATATGCCAGTCTCACCTAACCTAACCGGTTCTCCCAACAACACAGCCCTAGGTAGCCTAAACTAAACTGATCCTGGGAGTGTTACGCCTACCCGGACCCCCAAACCTAACCTAAATATGAACATAAGAATATAAGGAAGCTACAAAAGGCCCGGAGTTCTACATGTGGTAGTTCCTGTGAGCCTGTGTAATATAACAATAATCATTGTAATCGGTTTGGAGGCGTTGTTGTTCAGATTTACTCAGGTCTGGATCTGATAAAGTGGCAGATAATATTTGTACGAGTACATTGTCAGGTTTTATATATAGTGACATCACGATTGGGTTTGCCCGTACTTACATGCTCATCTTGGCCGAGTATTTCACTCAGTGTAGGGCGTAGGCACAGATTGTAAAACCTCGTAAGCTGTATTCACCTTAACCACTGAATTGAAGAAGTGAAGAACGGATGAATGACTCAAAAACACATGCTCTTGGTCTTGTTTACCTTGGGAATTTATAATATTAATAAGTATTTGCTTTGGCCGTGCAGGCTGTGGTGCCACAGCCTGTAGGTGCCCCAAAAGTGCAGGTCAGTAATTTATATCCTGTAGAGTTGACCTGTTACGTCCTCTGAAGTACTTTGAAAGCCGTTTTTCTTGGTCTTGGTTGAGAGTCTGTTCATCGGCGTCGATTACAGAATGGCCTTTGACCAGGTGCTCGCCAGCATTAATTAAGATAAGATAAGATATGATAAGATTTTTATTTGTCATATTACAATACAATGCACTGTTGTATACAAAATTAAATTATTTATGGATAAAAATTAAGACAGCGGGAAACTTAAACTAAATCATACAGTTAATCACAGACTCACGGTACAGAACATTCCAATTTCTGTTGTGTTGCATTCAAAATTGTGAATTTATTATAGGGTTAAAGAGTATGTTTCTTTAGGGAACAAATTATTTTCTATGACCTAACATAACCTAACTTAACCTATCCTAACCTCAAAGACACTTTGCGAGGTAAATAATGGTGAGCACCGCCTGAAACCTTCATATATGTGTTGAATACACTATGTATAACATGTAGGACTTCATATTTATATCGATATCGTCCGAGCAGTAGTTATGCAGATTTACCAAAAATAATGACAAAACGTAATATATATATAACACCTATATCACCACCACCACACACGTTCACCACCACCACTTTGAACCATCCTCACCACATCCTATCACCACCACACAGACTTAATAATGCATAACAATACCTGTCATCACCATTCGACTCCGTCATTACTACATTCAAGCGGCGTCACCACCTATCATTATCACCACTACCACCTGTTATTACCACCACAGTCACCATAGAGACTTATAAATACATAACAGTACCTGTCATCATCATTCCAAAGCAGCGTCACCACGTGTCATCACCACCACCACCATCACCACAGACTTAATGCATAACAATATCTGTCATCACCATTGTATGTATGTGTGTGTGTGTGTGTGTGTGTTTGCGTATGTGTGTGTGTGTGTGTGTGTGTGTATGTGTGTGTGTTGTGTGTGTGTGTGTGTGTGTGTGTGTGTGTGTGTGTGTGTGTGTGTGTGTGTGTGTGTGTGTCTGTACATTTTAATGTATAAATATCTATTTCATGAGGAAACTAGAGACGGAAATATTAATATAGACACCACAAGGAAAGTAGTTGTTGGCTGGCTTCCTCCTCCTCCTCCTCCTCCTCCTCTTCTTCTTATTCTTGAAAAGGCTAATTCTTTCCAATTTGCAAACTTTAATTCGAATTTATCTAATTGCTCGATAATACATATTGAACCCTTTTTTTCTATGTTGTTCACGATCAAACTAGTAATCTTTTTTTTTTCAGAAGTATGTGGTAGTAATGTTATATTAAATACAATTAAACAACTTAATTAATGCCTTTCTCAAACCAACACCGTATAAATTAGATATAAGGTCAGTAGCCTACACAGTGCACACTCTGGTGATACACGTAGGATTTCACTGATTCACTGGGAGGATTAGAACATATTACGAGGTGATTACGTCAAAAATTAGCCTGTTCTAGTGATGGGCGCTTTGTGAACGAGTCGGTTCATAGAGCCGGCTCTTCCAGATGAACGAGAAGAGCCGGATCTTTCTCGAGAGCCGTTTGAGATTTTTTTGAGAGCCGTTAATTTTTTTTTTCTAGTTTTTCCATATTTTTGCAATTTTCTAACAAAATGCAAAAATTACCGATTGTTAATAATTATAGTAATGATAATAATAATAATACTTACGAGAATGAAGCCTATTCATAGAAATTGTATAGTAAAATAGTTAAGTTACCCCTTCAAGTTAACAAAGAAAACTATTTCCAAGTGCTTTGGCCTCTAGCAAAGAGGGGTAACTCAACACATAAAACACATATATATGAATAATTCAGAAAATATATGGTGTATATGGCAGGCCAATGATGTGGAATGTAAACTATAATATTCCCTACAACATATCGGTAAATGAAGACAATCTGATAATATTAAGAGGTCAAATTAAATTATAGAACTCGTCTCAAAATAGTGTACATATTGAACAAATCAAGTATATTTTTTTCCATAGTTAATTTTTTAACACAAAACTCATTTTCTCATTATAGCTCGAGAACCATAAGATATACGTACAATGACTACGAATAGACAAAGAGTGAATAGGAATCCAACTTTCTGTTGCAACATTTAAAAATGAAATTACTCTTTATATAATGAAGACATTTTTTTTTTCATAACCTGTGAGTAAAATAAAAAAAAAAAAACTACACTAGCTGATACGCCTTTTAAAATTATTTAAATGATTATAGGTGCATTTTTTCTGTCAAACTAATCGTTAAGGTTTTTTCCTTATAACTCGAAAACTATGAAATTGACGTAAAATGATTAGGAGTAATTAGGGAAGTTAAATGAAACAAGCTTTCTTTTCATTCTATTGAAAATGAAACTCAATGATAAATGACCATCGAAATTTTTTTTTCTTAACTATTAGCGTTATTCAAAATCAGACTACACCAGCTGAAAGGCCTTTTGAAGGTAAGAAAATAACATTTAACATAATTTTTGTCAAACTAGTATTTAACATTTCGTTTTGTAAAAACGAAAACTATGGAGTTTAAGTCAAAAAATCTGCGAATAATTAAAATAAGAAAATAAATATATATATTTTTTGGACCATCAGAACATGTAAACAGTTTATAAATAATGAAAACATTAAAAAAAAAAGTTTTTGGCGTAAATTTAGATTAAATTACATGATTTGATAGAACTTTTAAAATTACATCAATTAGCATAAGTGCATTTTTTCTGTACGACTAATATTTACGCGATAAAAGACAAGTTAATTACGTTGACAATTTGAGGGGTGGTTGGATACCCCACCACCCCTCAAACTCACATTACGTAACAGTCAACCGCGCGCGCGCTCTCTCTCTCTCTCTCTCTCTCTCTCTCTCTCTCTCTCTCTCTCTCTCTCTCTCTCTCTCTCTCTCTCTCTCTCTCTCTCTCTCTCTCTCTCTCTCTCTCATATAGAAATGTTAAATAAGAAAAAAAATAGATAGTATGTGTGTGTGTGTGTGTGTGTGTGTGTGTGTGACCATGAACGAAAAATTGTCTAAGTCTCTCTCTCTCTCTCTCTCTCTCTCTCTCTCTCTCTCTCTCTCTCTCTCTCTCTCTCTCTCTCTCTCTCTCTCTCTCTCTCTCTCTCTCTCTCTCTCTCTCTCTCTCTCTCTCTCTCTCTCTCTCTCTCTCTCTCTCTCTCTCTCTCTCTCTAATAGATATATATTAAATGAGAAAGAAAATAGATCATGTTTTTTTTTTTTGTGTGTGTGTGTGTGTGTGTGTGTGTGTGTGTGTGTGTGTGTGTGTGTGTGTGTGTGTGTGTGTGTGTGTGTGTGTCTATCTGTCTGTCTGTTTGTCTGTCTGTCAGACAGACAAACAGACAGACAGATAGACACACACACACACACACACACACACACACACACAAAAAAAAAAAAACAACAACAACAACATATGATCTATTTTCTTTCTCATTTAATATCTATCAGAGAGAGAGAGAGAGAGAGAGAGAGAGAGAGAGAGAGAGAGAGAGAGAGAGAGAGAGAGAGAGAGAGAGAGAGAGAGATAACCGTTATTATGTAACGGTTACATAATAACGGTTATCTCTCTCTCTCTCTCTCTCTCTCTCTCTGTTTGCGCTTTTTCTTAGCTTCACCAACAACACTATCACTCCCACTGGTCGCAGGGAGCCATATTTAGGGGCAACTATTACAGAAATATAGTAAATGTTAACACCTGAGGGGTGCTTCGCAGTTAACACAATGAATTTCGCCGCTGCACAAACTCAGAATTACCGCGCTCCAGAATGACAGAGCACAGCGCAGCCGCGTCCTAGCGGCCGTCTGGCAAATCAAAATCATATGGGCAAATAAAAATGATTCCGGCACATTTAAATTATGCCGGATTACAGGAGTTGCCGGATGACGGAATTCCGGATTTGGGAGGTTCAACCTGTACTGTGAAACTGTGTTTCCTCTTGGAGTCCAAATAACCTTGTAACGGCGGCCTATTAATGTCGGTAACTATGCACGATAAATGAGTGTGTAGTGAATGAAATGTTGCTTGTTTTAGTTTATACCCACCCATAGACTACACAATATGGTGTATGGTGTAGTCTATGACCCACCTAATATATCAGAAACGTCTTGACAATTGTATGAATCTGGTTTTGGAGAATTTAAAATAGATGTTAGATCCATTTAATCTGTAAGAAACAGTATCATGACACTATACCAATAAGATATCTACAATACTATATTATGTACGTATGAACCCAGTGGGCACAACATGCATAATTCACGTGGAAAAAACGTGGATCTGACACATAGAAAAGTCATGTGAATCTAGTTCATTTTGCAATAAGATTTCACGTGGATGTGACATGTGTTTCCCACGGGACAATTCTCACGTATAACATATGTCACTTTCACGTGTACTTCACGTGAATTTTGGATGGTGTACTCCTCATGTTGATTTAGATGTCACTTTCACGTGAATTTTGGATGGTGTACTCCACATGTTGATTTAGATGTCACTTCCACGTGAATTTTGGGTGGTGTACTCCACATGTTGCTTTAATGTGTTTTTTTCAATGCAAATATTGCACACTACATATTATAGGACTATTAAAAATGAACAGGTTTAATGTTGAGCACCAAAAGATTTATTTTTCTAAATATACAATACTGTAAATATTCACATGATTTGTAAAGGAAAACACTAAGGAATTTGCAATGTTAAGAAAACAAAATTAGTATATATATATATATATATATATATATATATATATATATATATATGTATATATATATATATATATATATATATATATATATATATATATATATTTATATATATATATATATATATATATATATATATATATATATATATATATATATATATATATATAATAAGGAAGTTATTCAACTTTATAATGCAAAATAATGTGAATGGGGCTGAACAAGCTCATTAGATACATACAAAGTATGGTAAATGAGTTGAGACAATGGATAGAAATAATTGGAAGCGTATCATTGACTCTAACCTTATAAGATATTGTGGAAAAATCGGACGTTAAACAGAAGTGATGATGAAACCACTACCACACATAAACAAAAGCAATACCTCACATCACAACCTGACAGCCCCACCCTGGACACACACAAACCTCTCAACAGACAACTTGATTCAGAAAATCAATATTTTGAAGCTTTGCTGAGTTGTAGATAAAACCAACTAGTAGAAAGCATATTGTAGGGGTTTTACTGTATTCAGCAAAGTATGAAAAAGCTACAATTTTCAGCTACAGGGTACAGTATCAGAGGTGGGTGAAGAAGATTAATTAATACTCCATGTTCTGTTAGGGTTTAGGTTTAAATAATGATGAATAATTTACTGTGCTGTCCTGAAGCAAACTTGTAAAGGATTTAATCAACTATTTACTTAATTTTGGGGGCAATACGCAGTTTAGTTGCAATAATATTAGTTAATTCAGATGCATCAGAATCTTTAAATTTTGTAAGCACACTATCTCTGATGAGAGTAAACAACTTTGTTTTTTAAAGGAAATTTTGGACCTTTGACCATACATATTAAACTGACACATAAGGCTTTTAGTGATAAAAATGCACAATAACTTCGATACCATATCCTTCTTACTCATACCACGAATGCGAATACATTTAGTACACATTTCTTGAAAATAGGTGGGATTTTCCAATTCCTCTTCCACACTCTGAAGTTCTTCTATGGTGTTACTCCGTGGTATCCTTAAGTCTATACCACTATCACTAAATGAACTAACACAGCTGACAGATTTCATATCTCTCAATTCTTCCTTTATATCTCTATTGTCTTCCCTTATATCTAGCAGTAGTTGGAGTACACGTTTCCGGAACTCTGTGGGCAAAATACTCTTATTGATAATTGAATGAGGAGCTAGAGAGAAATATGTGGATTAATTCAAGTTCATTTAGCATTTTCAGACGCCTCACTCTCTCCAAATTCATCTCACCCCCTAGCACTACCTCACATTTACCTGTTGGCACATCAACCCTCTACAACATATGAAAATCACACACTTTTCCTACCCTCCTTTATCATTGCTGTTTGCACTTAGTGGTTAAATTTGGTGATATTCACCAAAAGATACAATCCTTAAGAAATCATTATATACTTTAGTATGATGATGAGAGTAATGGAGATACAAAACATGTATGGAAAAAATTTTGGACTGGCAAGTCTGTAAGTAACTCTTTAGTTCTATAATATCCAATCGCTATAATAACATGTTCACAATAGTAGTGGTATATTATGTGCAGGGTAGGAAGGCAATTGGTGAGTTAGGAAGTGTTGTGCAAGGAAGAAGTATGAGTATGGAGGTAAAGAGAGATCTGAGGAATAATATAATTTGACCTACTTTGACATATGGAAGTGAGGTATGGAAGTGGAATGAAGCTGAACAGACAAAGATAAGAGCAGTGGAGATAAAATACCTAAAATCCTCAGCTCATGTTGCAATGCAAATGCAATGCAAAAGCCAACAGTAGAGTTGGGATAATCAAAAGGAACTTCTCTGTACTCAGCAAGGAAATATTGGTACCATTATACTTCTCCCTGGTTCGCCCAATTCTGGATTATAATGATCAGCCCTGGTCGCCAAACCTAATACGTGATATCCAGTCACACTAAATAAATATCTAAGGGAATAAATACCATATATGGCTTGCAGCGTGAGGCCGACACGAAGAATAAATGGGATAAAACTGTTATGTGGATGATTAATCCGGCCTTAAGGGACTTTCATTGATTATACACATTCAAGGGGAAGATAACTGGATATATTATCACACTGGATAACTAAAGATTAATTAAGCATAATAAGAGATAACTAGAGAACAATATCAACACAGACCTGTTGTGGAGGGGAGATGGACGCTTTGATCCTGAGACAAGGCTCAAGGCGGGAAGCAACAGCGCGTCCTTTGGTCTGACTTACTAGGATTTTCTTCACATTTTATTAATCTAGTTACTGATTGTTCAGATAAAATATTGTTGCTAGTTTATACAGAATTAATTATGGTGGAGAAAAAGTGCTATTAGTTTAGTTAATAAATTTGGTCTCAATTACTACATTAATTAGAATCTGACTAACTGCTAACTCAAAGGGAGATTAGCGCGAGAGAATCCGGATAGCTAAGGCGGATTGAGACTGCTGGCGCGTCTCTTATTAAAAAAAACGTGATGAAAGGAAAGCTATCTGGTTTAATTACTATAAGGTATGGAGATCGACTTTAACTTGAAATGCATACTAATTAGGCGAATATAAAGAAATAATTTTCTTTCATAAAAAACTGGGTAATACTTTACAGGACTCTTACATTTTGGGCATTACATTCACAGAGGTAGTCATAATGCATAGAAGTCATAAAAAGGTGTAGTTAGTGCGGGATGAAAACGTTAAGTAAATAAGATGATTGTATTGTGTACCTTGTGCAGAGTACAAGTAGTAGAGACTAAGTGTATTAATGACAATTTCAATTCAAACTAATAATGAGTGCAATAAGTTAGAATTACAAAAGAGTAAGTCGGATGATTAGTAGGCATATGGGCTGCGGTGGGGAACAGGAAGATATAAATCTATTCTACATATTGGTTTAAGACTGGACCCCTGGTGTGGTGTAAGGCTGACTTGAAAGAGAAGATGGATTCTAGGGCAACTACCTCGTCGGGGAGTGAGTTCTATAGAGTGACACATCTTAATGAGGAGAATCTCCTTCTGGCCTCAAGGGAACTGTGGGTGTGAAAAAGTATTCTTCTTCTTCGATCTTCAGTATTTTAGGGGGCTGGTTAGGCTATGGGACCACGGCTGTGCAACTTGCTTGAGGCATATGTTTAAGAGAATTTGGCCCTCGGGGGAGATATGAAACCCTGCCTGATAGCGAAGAGTTCTACACCTAGGATGGAAATGGTAGGATGGAACTTCCATTTAGTGATAGTGCACGTGGAGGGAAGGAAGGTAGATTGCTGCACTGGTGGAAGAAGAGATATGAGAGGCCTCTGTGAACATAAAGAAGGTGTTTTTGTACTTAGTGGAGAGAAGTGATAGGAATAGAGCCTTACTCTGGTGAGGACAGTGACAGTCCTCCAGACTCTTCCTGTGGCTGACCGACGTCACTGTTCACCAGCTTGTGCTTCACGAGGAATTCAAGATGGCGTCCAAAATGGCCGACATTTCCGAGGTTTCCCATATTTCTGGTTTCAGACACGAAAGAAACGAAAACAAGATGTCAAATTAATGGTTTTTGGGCACGTGGATTTCGATTTAACCATTATTTAGACGCAAAGATGAAAATTTGTTTAGATATATTTTTATTTATCGAATATAACATTTTTTAACCTACATTTTGACTTTCTGATTGAATAAATACTATATTTTTTTTTCAGAGAGAAACAGTGAAATGGCATTATACGTCATATGTCAAGATGCTTTGGGAAGCAATTATGTCTGAGTGTTGGAAACAAGGGGCGAAGGACGCTCGTGGCAGTAAGCTTAGAAAGTTAAGATGGATTTCATCAGCTGTTCCAGACGAAGGATCCTCTGCAACTGCATGCTCCTTGTCGTAAAGCCTACACCCTTGGTACCAACATTAAGGCAGAGAAAAGAAAGGCAAGTGAGGCACCAACTGAGGAAGAGGCTGCACCAACCAAACTGAGATAAAGAAATCCTTTCTTCGACATAGCGAAAAACTGTTTGTTTTGCTCTGAGGTGATAGAAACTGACACCAAACTGCCTCTTCAAAGAAGGAAAAGGTTCAGCAATGTTAAAACTATTGAATTCAAAAACAGTGTTTTGAAGCGCATAGGAGAAAGATGTGATGAGTGGAGTGACACTGTTGGCAAGAGACTAGACGCCGTCATAGATCTGGTAGCATCTGAGGCAAAATACCACAGAGTGTGTGCTAGGGACTTCTTTGCTAGTACTCTGAACACAAAACATGTTGGCAAACCAGCTGATGATGTAAGAGATTCTGCTTTCAGTGCACTCTGTTCATTTTTAGACGATAATGATGAATGTCAATATTCCCTATCTGTGCTAATGGAACATATGAGCGCCTTCCTACAGGGTAAAGATGGATATTCCGTCAAATATTTCAAACAAAAGCTGAAGGAACATTATGGTGATGACATCATCATCACAAGCATCACTGGAAAAGAAAGCATTGTCAGCTTTCGTGACACTGCACACAGATTACTGCGTGAAAAATGGGTTACAGACATAACAACTGGACAAAGCTGTGAAAATGATAGCATAATTGACATGGCTGCATCAATTATTCGCAGTGATATTCGCTTGTCAGTCTGTGATCTTAGTCAATATCCCACAATGGAAGACACTGAAAATGGTGACAGCCTTATTCCTGTGTCCCTTAAACGTTTTACGCGCAAATTGCTGGATCCAAAGGAGAAACAGTCTACTGTTGTAAAGAGACGGTGAACAGCTATAGGCCAAGCAATCATTTCAGCCTGCAGATCAAGCAATCTCACTCCCATTGAAACAGATCAGCCCATAGCTCCTGACACTCTACTAAATATGATTTCGTGCTCCTATAAAGCAGATAGCTGTGGTGTGTCATGCAGTTGCAGGAGACTTGGTGTGCACTGCTCTAACTTTTGCACTAAGTGCAATGGCTACACCTGTAACAATGTGGCACCAGTTGCATCCCTGTTGGATGTAGATCAAGGAGAGATTGAGGAACCTTCACCAGTTTCTCCAGACAGTATCGCAGAGGATGATGACTATGTGTAATCTGACTAATCTAGCATGTCTAACTTTAAGCCTTAAGCATTGTGAACTGTGCATTTTACATATACTTGTAGCCTAATTGAAATTGTGTGTGTGTGTGTGTGTGTGTGTGTGTGTGTGTGTGTGTGTGTGTGTGTGTGTGTGTGTGTGTGTGTGTGTGTGTGTGTGTGTGTGTGTCTGTCAGTCTCTCTGTCTGTGTGTGTGTGTGTGTGTGTGTGTGTGTGTGTGTGTGTGTGTGTGTGTGTGTGTGTGTGTGTGTGTGTGTGTGCGCGCGCGAACACTGTATATACACACTAAACACACACACTAAACACACTCTAAAACACTAAAACACACTAAACGCTCTAAAACACACTACTATGCAGGAAGGTATTTGTATAATTATATTAGTAGTTATGTTTATGAAATAAGTATTATAATAAACACTAATTTGTGTGGCCAAAACTATCACTTTTCTCCTTCAACAACATGTTAGTACTTGCTTTTCGTTCACCATTCCATATCTTTAGTCATAGCGTCTGTGTTATGTTCAATAGGAATCCCGTAACTTGGGCTGAATTAATCATAATTGTGATACGACATTCGTACAATCATAATTTCCCAGCTTTCTCCAGGAACTAATTATCAACTAAGGGAAGATGAACAGCTCAAAAGGGGGGGGGAGGCTGTTCATTAACACACACACACACACACACACACACACACACACACACACACACACACACACACACACACACACACACACATACACACACGCACACGCACATATAAATACACACACGCACACATAAACAAACACGCACACACATAAACACACACGCACACACATAAACACACACACACACACACACACACACACACACACACACACACACACACACACACACACACACACACACACACACACACACACACACACACACATACGTACACACACACACACACACACACACACACACACACACACACACACACACACACACACACACACACACACACACACACACACATTTTAATAACCGAAATAAAAAAAAAAAATAGTGGTTGATGATTTCCAAAGTTTGTATTCGTCCACCATTTCCCTTGACAACGTGAGATGCGATGGTAATGTTTCCATCACCTCGTTACCAATTGAGTGGTTCGATGATAGACACAAATGAACCAATACACAGAACAAACAACTTATTTGCTCTTCGGTAACTCTTCATCAGTTTCTCTTTCATAGTTTATTGATTTGATATATTATAAAGCTGCTACAGTTTGCAAGGATGGGAAGGGATGGAACTGTTGTATGTATGTATGTACGTATGTATGTATGTGTACCGAGTACAACGGGCCAACTATCATTACGGTGATTCCATTACGGAATCACCGGTAAATCCTCGTATTTTCGACACTCGTTGAATACCTTGTTATTGTTAGAGTAGGCACAACTAGACAGAGGGGATGATGGGAAAAACTCGTGACGTCACTGGAACTGAGGATATATATACCGGTCTGCAGTTCCAGTGACGTCACAAGTTTTTTCCCATCATCCCCTCTGTGTACAAGTCCTTAATTCGTTCTCACTTAGACTATGGCTCACCGGTGTATGGGTCTGCGTCGGACGCAACACTGAGGAGGCTGGATGTATTTCAGAATGCATGTCTGCGAATGTGTCTTGGAGCCCTAAGGTGTACACGCGTGGGGCGTTTGGAGGTTGAGGCCAATATACCACCACTAAGTGTGCGACGGGACGGCCTATTACTGGCATACGGCCTGTCAACGGCCCGGAAGACTCCACTCGGTATCATGGCAGCTAACTTAATTCAACAGCACCACCATCTCCACGCTGGTCGACACCGTCCACTAGCGGTCCGCCTTCACACCTTATGCCAGAGGTGTGAGGTGGACCTTGACGGTGTTGACCAGATGGTGCTACCAACAAAAGCCCCTTGGGAGCCCAAAGCCAACACCATTACAAAATGGCTACCCAAGCACAAGCCTGCCATGACCGAAGTGGAGATAGGACATCACTTCCGGGCTCTCGTCGCTAGCCTCCCTCCCTCGCTCCACCTGTACACTGACGGCTCCAAGTCGAATGAATGTGTGGGTGCTAATGTTTGGTCGCGTGAATGTGCCCTCAGGTTCCGTCTACCTTCCCATACATCGGTTTTTTCCTCAGAACTTTTTGCAATTGATAAAGCCATAGATTATGCACTAAATTCAAATTATAACGTAATTGTCATTTTCACGGACTCTATGTCAGCCCTTCAGGCGATGCCAATGAAATCCAAGGCAACATCATTAATAAGTTAAATTAACGCCGTAAGTCTTTCTCTTTGTTTTGGGTGCCTGGTCATTCGCGTATTTACGGGAATGAGCAGGCTGACATGCTGGCTGCAGAGCTCAAGGGAGCGTGGAACCTCCGTCGCGATCTGCAGTCATGTCTCTCGGCTGCAAAATCATCAGTTTATCTCCTGTGGCAAAGTCACTGGGACAACCTCCATCTTATCACAGTAAAACCCATCCTAGGCGAGTGGGCTTTCTCCAACCGCCCCACAAGGCGTCAGGAGGTGGTCCTCGGACGCCTCAGGATGGGCTACACCCTACCCACCCACATGCTCCCCTACATCGCCCACGCCTTCCCATCCCAATGCATCACCTGTCACACTACCCTCTCTATCAACCACATCCTGCTTCACTGTGTGCGTTATCGGGAGGCGCGACGGTCCCTCGCAGCTTGCTGTGAGGCCCGCCGCCTTCCGATGACGCAGACCACCCTTCTGGGTGACCAGCATCCGGATGTGGTCGATAACCTGATGATTTTCCTGGCCGAGACCAATTTAATCAAAGAGTTATGACCTACTTGTATATTCCAATGCTTTTTATTATTATACCACCTTGTATATACTGCACCTTCCCTTAATATATATATGTTTTGATATGAATGAGAGTATGTATTATATGTCTGGCGTGAATGTCAATTATTCCCCATGTTTATTGTAAATACGTATTCGTACGTATCCTCCCCCATTGTATGTATGTACTATTTTTGTCCCTCACCTACCCTGACTAATGACTTTAGTTTTTGCCTTAGGTTCAGGCTCCCAAGTATGAATGTGTGTGCATGATGCGTGTCTGAAATTGTATGAATGTATTTCTATGTATAAAAATATAAAATTAATAAAAAATATATAATTAAATAAATTAAAGGGAATAAAATTTAATAAGTAAATAAAAAAAAAAAATAAATAAATAAATAAATAAAATAAATAATAAAAATAAAAATAAAATAAAATAAAATAAAATAAAATAAATAAATGATTAAAATAAGTAAAACTTAAAATTAAATGGCCTAATAGCCTATGCCATGGCTGATGCCCCCCCCCCCCCCCCAAAAAAAAAAAGGAAGATCAGCAGACTGATCCCAGACACGGTACTGTGTACACGTGGTCCTGCTGCTATTGTCTTTCACCTTCGGGTGTTTAAAATATTTTGACGGCCCCTCAGGTCTAGGTTAGATAAATAAATATAGGTGTCCCTCTACCCATGTACTGAGTTTGTTACCTCATTGTCCTCACCTTAGTGACAACAGTAGGTGTCTGTTGTCAGGTTGTCAGATTGTCCTTCCTCTCTCACCTACGGAGTGTCCGCCTCAGTGAGCGTGCTTTTGGGGTGAATTAACACCGATCGGCCCCCCTAGAGTGGTTTGGCAAGACAATCTGACTCTAGGAAACTCCTCCCTGGTGTCCTCCTGCTTGTGTCCCGCTCCCCTCCTGCAGGAGGGGGGTGTACCCCATGGCTGAGGCCGCCTCCCTCCCTTCCCCCTCCAGGGGAAGGGAGGGTCCTGACCGACCACCCCCGACAACCACACGGCCCATCTCCTATGACCAAGCTACATTTGTGACACTGAAATCAAAGATCCAGACCCGCTTATCCACTGTAAATTCCTTTATAATAAAAAAAGTAATTGATGTAAACATTGGCACTGTTGCCAATGTTAAAAACTTGCAAGCAGAGATCTACTAATTGAAACATTTAACTCTAAACAAGTCAGTTCCCTAATGAAGCTACAACGCATGCATGATATTGAGATTGAAGCTTCGATCCCAGTATCCATGAACTCGTGTCGGAGGGTTGCCCCCTATCGCGATTTTGTGGATATGACGGAAGACGAAATCGTTGATAACATGCATGATCAGGGCGTCATTGGGGCTCGTAAGATCACTAAATTCGTTGACGGCGCGAGAAGGAACACTGCTTCAGTTACTCTAACTTTTGCTGTTGCCAAGTTGCCTGATAGAGTGGATGTAGGATACGAGCGGGTTCCCGTTCGTCCCTATATTCCAAACCCTCTTCGGTGCTTTAAATGTCAACTCTATGGTCACCACGGAAATGCTTGTCGTTCGGTTCACTCTTTTTGTGGTAAGTGTGCTAGCGAAGGTCATTCATCGGAACAGTGTTTGTCACTGGTAGAAAAGTGTCGTAACTGTTCAGAAGCTCACTCTACTTTCTCGCGGGATTGTCCTGCTTGGAAGCTGGAGAAAGAGGTCTGTACCGTTAAGGCAGTCGAAGGCATCTCGTACTTTGACGCGAGGAAGCGAGTGAAGGAGGCGCACGTCGCGCCTTCTCCAAGCGTTTCATACGCGGCAAGCGTACAGATGCGTCCAGTGATGAAGTCTGTTTCGATTCAGACTGAGCCTCTGCCGGCTGCACCTGCCCCAGCTGTTTCTCTCACTAAAAGTACCTCATCCACTCCTCCAACACCTACTACCAGAAAAACCACCATACCTGCCTCTTCCTCCTCCCCCTCCTCTTCCTCCACCTCCACCTCCACCTCCAGCTCCATCTCTACCTCCTCCTCCACTAAAACCAAATATGCCTCTGCTGTCTCTACTACTCCACCAAAGAAAGAAAAGAACGACAAGGATAATAATAAATGTAATTACACAAAATTAGAACGCAATTCCTCCTCTCATGTCATCCCAGCTCCCGCGCCATCGAGAAGGGGCTCTCACGCTCGCTCCCTCTCGACCAGCTCCGGGGAGTTAACTATTGATGAACCGATGCATATCTCCTCTTGCAAGGGCCGAGAGAGGTCCCCGGCTAGCGCCTCCGAGCGCAAAAAAACTAAGAAACACGGCCGCTCCCATAATTCTTAAACCATTACGTTCAACGTTTTACAGTGGAACTGTAGAAGTATTCGGAATAAACTTCCATATTTGTCACTTTTAGTGAACTTACACAGGCAGTCTGTTATTTGCCTACAAGAGACGATGCTGGAGGGTCATCCTGATCCTTCAGTACTAAAACACTACCATGCGTACAGAAGACACGACGGTCACGGCGTGGCCGTATACAAACATAAAACACTACCACACACAGAAGTGACGTTGGATACCACTTTGGAGGCACTCGCGTGCAGAGTGAAATTCAATGGCACGTATCTGGCTATCTGTTCTCTCTACTTGCCGGCCAATACGCCTATTGCTGATGATGACTTAAGGTCGTTATTTCGCCAGCTTCCAGGCAACAAGCTGGTTTTGGGCGACTTTAACGCCCATCATCAGCAATGGGGCAGTGAGAGGTCAAGTGTACGTGGGGAACAGATTGTTAACATTCTCCTACAGACAAACCTCTGTCTTCTGAACAATGGTTGTGCGACTCGTGTAGACGATCGGACAGGTAACGCGACTGCCATTGACTTGTCATTGGCTTCGCCAAATATGTTCTCTGACTTCTCTTGGGAGGTCAGCGACGACGCACACGGAAGTGACCACCTACCAATCTGCATTTCTTACGCACGCGACGTTGCCACTATCCCTCCTCCACCTAAATTTAATTTTAAGAAAGCAGATTGGGCAACCTTCCGTGTGATCGCCGATGTGGATATATCTGGCGAGGACACTGACACAATGATTAGCAACGCAACACAATTCGTTTTACACGCCGCTGAGGCATGTATTCCGAAAACTTCTACAATTCACACAAAGCATGGAGTTCCATGGTGGACAACGGATTGCCGACAAGCACTTCGTGAGCGTAATAGGCGATACAGGTATTTCAGCCAGCATCCCAGTCAAGCTAATATCATAGCCTATAAAAAGGCAAGGGCTCAGGCAAGGAAAGTCATCCTTCAAGCTAAGAGGGGCTCATTCAGAGATTTCGCATCATCGGTAAGCCGTACAACCCCGCTAGGACAGGTATGGAACACAGTCCATATCCTTAGCGGGAAAAAAACAAGCACTCCAATAACCACACTCATCACCAACGGGTATGTTACAAACACCCCCCCAGCTATTGCCAACACCTTAGCCCGGCAATTTGAACAGGCGAGTAGCTCCGCCTCGTTCCACCCTGCCTTCCTTCCCCGGAAGGAGGCAGCAGAACAAACAGTCCCAAACTTTGCCACAGGAGGTGTAAACACTGATTACAACTCAGAGTTTACGCCGGATGAACTCCTCCTTGCCCTGAAATCCTGTAAAGGCTCCAGTCCTGGTCCAGATCAAATATCATACAGCATGCTCCAACATCTCGGCCCTAGTTCACCTACTAAATTACTCTCCCTTTATAATAGAATCTGGACCACTCACACCTTCCCCCACTCTTGGCACTTTGCTCACGTTATCCCAATACCCAAAAAGACTGGTCGCCTTACGGACCCCAGTGCGTTTCGCCCTATTGCGCTCACGAGCTGTCTCTGTAAGGTCATGGAACGCATGATTAACAAAAGGCTATTTTTTGCTTTAGAAGCAAAAGGTGTGTTAAGTGGTCAACAATCGGGTTTTCGTAAATACCGAAACACGATGGACCATTTAATGCACCTGGAGCATTGCATTTCAGAGGCTTTCGCCAAAAAAGAATTCATGATAGGAGTGTTCTTGGAAATTCACAAAGCCTTCGACATGACATGGCGACACGGTATCCTCATGAAACTCCATGCTCACGGTTTAAGAGGTAACTTACCTATTTTTGTTTATAATTTCTTACAGGACAGAACTTTCTCTGTCAAGCTTCCCGGTAACGTATTCTCGGACATTTATGTCCAGGAAAATGGGGTGCCATAGGGTAGTGTTCTTAGTCCTACTTTATTTTGTGTTATGATTAATGATATTCTGTCATCAACTCCTGTCCCAAGAAATCTTAAATACTCGCTCTATGCTGACGACTGTGCGTTATGGCATTCGTCGCCAAATGCGCAGTTCTCGGCTGGACGGATTCAAATTGCTCTTGACTCCGTCCAACAGTGGGTCTCTCTGTGGGGATTTAAGTTTTCTGTTCCAAAGTGTATCGGTGTAGTTTTCACTCAACGTAAAATTCCCGCTTTGCATATTTCTCTTCAAGGTCAGCCGATACCGTTTCAAAATTCAGTTGAGTTCTTGGGTCTGCATTTTGACAGCAGACTAAATTGGAAAACACACAAATAATTAACTAGTTCGTTGCCATAAAAAAGTCAATGTCCTAAAATACCTATCAGGTACTTCTTGGGGAGCAGACAGAAAATCTTTATTAATGGTGTACAAGTCCTTAATTCGTTCTCACTTAGACTATGGCTCACCGGTGTATGGGTCTGCGTCGGACGCAACACTGAGGAGGCTGGATGTATTTCAGAATGCATGTCTGCGAATGTGTCTTGGAGCCCTACAGTGTACACGCGTGGGGCGTTTGGAGGTTGAGGCCAATATATCACCACTAAGTATGCGACGGGACGGCCTATTACTGGCATACGGCCTGTCAACGGCCCGGAAGACTCCACTCGGTCTCATGGCAGCTACTGCAATTAAGCAGCACCACCATCTCCACACTGGTCGACACCGTCCACTAGCGGTCCGCCTTCACACTTTATGCCAGAAGTGTGAAGTGGACCTTGACGGTGTTGACCAGCTTGTGCAACAAACAAAAGCCCCTTGGGAGCCCAATGCCAACATTATTATCAAATGGCTACCCAACCACAAGCCTGCCATGACCGAAGTGGAGATAGGCTATCACTTCCGGGCTCTCGTCGCTAGCCTCCCTCCCTCCCTCCACCTGTACACTGACGGCTCCAAGTCGAGTGAATGTGTGGGTGCTAGTGTTTGGTCGCGTGAATGTGCCCTCAGGTTCCGACTACCTTCCCATACATCGGTGTTTTCCTCAGAACTTTTTGCAATTGATAAAGCCATAGACTATGCACTAAATTCAAATCATAACGTAATTGTCATTTTCACGGACTCTATGTCAGCCCTTCAGGCGATAGAGTCAGGGCGCACGGATGCCAATGAAATCCAAGGCAATATCATTAATAAGCTAAATTCACGCCGTAAGTCTTTCTCTTTGTTTTGGGTGCCTGGTCATTCGCGTATTTACGGGAATGAGCAGGCTGACATGCTGGCTAGGTCCACTGCAGAGCTCGAGGGAGCGTGGAACCTCCGTCGCGATCTGCAGTCATGTCTCTCGGCTGCAAAATCATCAGTTTACCTCCTGTGGCAAAGTCACTGGGACAACCTCCATCTTCCCACTGTAAAACCCCTCCTAGGCGAGTGGGCTTCCTCCAACCGTCCCACAAGGCGTCAGGAGGTGGTACTTGGACGCCTCAGGATAGGCTGCACCCTACCCACCCACATGCTCCCCTACATCGCCCACGCCCTCCCACCGCAATGCATCACCTGTCACACTACCCTCTCTATCGACCACATCCTGCTTCACTGTGTGCGTTATCGGGAGGCGCGACGGTCCCTCGCAGCTTGCTGTGAGGCCCGCCGCCTTCCGATGACGCAGACCACTCTTCTGGGTGACCAGCATCCGGATGTGGTCGATAACCTGATGATTTTCCTGGCCGAGACCAATTTAATAAAAAAGTTATGACCTACTTGTATATTCCAATGCTTTTTATTATTGTACCACCTTGTATATACTGCACTTTCCCTTAATATATATATGTTTTGATATGAATGAGAGTATGTATTATATGTCTGGCGTGAATGTCAATTATTCCCCATGTTTATTGTAAATACGTATTCGTACGTATCCTCCCCCATTGTATGTATGTACTATTTTTGTCCCTCACCTACCCTGACTAACGACTTTAGTTTTGCCTTAGGTTCAGGCTCCCAAGTATAAATGTGTGTGCATGATGCGTGTCTGAAATGGTATGAATGTATTTCTATGTATAAAAATATAAAATTATTAAAAAATATATAATTAAATAAATTTAAGGGAACAAAATTTAATAAATAAATACAAAATAAACCAAAAAAAAAAAAAATAATAATAAAAAAAAAAAATAAAATAAAATAAAATAAAATAAAACAAAATAAATAAATAAAATAAGTAAAACTTAAATTTATATGGCCAAATAGCCTATGCCTTGGCTGATGGCAAAAAAAAAAAAAAAGGAAGGTCAGTCATTAGTGTTCCGTGACCCCGCTCCAGACAGCTGCCGAGAGGACCAGCAAAGGACTGTCTTTCGGTTGTGGTTTGTCTAAGGCTGCATATTGAGTTGCCTTTCGCTGTGGACGACGGCAAGAAGGACCCAGTGACTCGTAAACATTATTTGTGGCGTGAGTGTATTTTGGTCGTTTTCCATCAGTTCCCTCACGTATCGTTAGGTAGGATTTAGCTAGGAATATTTATGTGTTGATGTATTTCTTTATGTGTGTGTCGCAAAGGGTGGACAAGTACTTGTAAGAGCACCACCACGGATATAGTGAGTACTTCTCTTATTTATTCATCATTAAAGTCTGTTCATTATTTTAAAATATTCTTTTTCATTTCGTATCTCAACCTCGGTGGTGGAGGGCCTGCTAGTAGTAGTAGTGATAGTGTCGATGCCCAAGGGGGTGTCGTGGTGGCAGCATAGAAAGTAGTAGATAGAAAGTAGTAGATGAGAAGGTAGAGTCAATACCGGAAGCGGTACAGTGATGACAGTGGTGTCAATAGAAAGTAACATTTACCTACGGTACAGTGGCAGTAACACGACCCATCGGTACAGTGGTGGTAGTGGTGTAGATGTAAATTACGCATCAGCCCACGTTGTCCGGAGGACGCTACGTAGTGCTAGTTATGTACGTAGTTAGCCCCCCCCCAATTAATTTTTTTTTTGTTATTCTCTTAGAGTGGTAATAGTGATAATCGTAGTTTAGATGTTTAAAGTAGCCATTGTAGGGCATAACCAAGTGCCCTCTCACCTGGACACTTACCCTCTCCTATTGATGTCCAGATACTTAGATCATCTGGAGCCACAGCCCGGTCTTTTTTTCATAATGAACACCTGACCGCTGTATTCAATGGCCATTATGACATGGTGATTTTGTGGCTGGGGAGTAATGATATCCACCCCCGGTGTCAGGTGAAGGACATCGTCAATAACATAAAACTTATTGTAGAACAGCTGGAGGCTCGTTGCACCCCCAGGGTAAAGATTTGTCTAGTTGAGCCACGCCTAACTGAAATACGTTGGAGGCCTAGGATCGAGCAGGAGGCTTATAATAAAGTGGCCAAGGGAGTTAACAACAAATTCCAAAAGAGAGCTCTGCGGGGTAAGGAATTTATTTCCTTTGGTGCCAAGCCCTTTTTATACTCCTTAAGATCCGACGGAGTACACTTTAACCGCGAAGGTAGAGAGAGGGTAAAGGACAAGCTGAGAGGCGCCATTAACAACGCCCATGTCTTCCAACCTGAGGCACACTGGGGTTACGCCCAGACTAGCAATTAGGGGAATCCTTTTTACCACATTTTTCAGCCAGGGTGAGAAGAGTGCTCAAAGTCTCCCCTGCGGGCACTGGACCCCAGGACTAGTAAGTGAGTCGCGACCTTCGGGTCGCCGAGCATCCCTCCACTCCCCCGTATCTGCGTGGATACGGCTTGACTAAATTTAACTAGTTTTTTTTTTTTTTGTTCTTGATTTTTTTTTCGTTTGTTTAGTTTAATTTTTTTTGCTTTAACTTTTGATTAGGGTGATTAAGATTTAACTCGCGGGTTAAATTTGAAAGAGGAAGAGCAGTTCTTTTCTTAAGGTTGTGTGGGTCCTTCCCCCCTCCAATTAAATTTTAATTATGAATTCTCAGATAGACTTGTTAGGCGACTCGTGGTTTCCCCAGGAGGAAGTAACAGAAGTGGGTGAACAAGCGCTTGGTGGAGCAATAAAACCAGAGTGTTCAGAAGTCGGTCATCACGATCAGAAGAAAATGGAGTCGTTAGAAAGGGAAGTGGATAATTTAAGGTTTTGTGTTGAGGATTTAATAGGTGAACTGCGCCGCAGGGAATCTGCACCCCCCCTTGAAAGACCAGTTAAAACCTTTTTGAAGCCACGTGATATCCCTATTCTGGAGTTACGTCAGTTGAATGGTGTGGACGGCGCGGGACGACTCACTGTTTTCTTGTCACAGGTAGAAAGTTGTTCTCAGTTAACAGACGAACGACAACAAATAGTTCGGATGCGAGTAGATGCACCCCTTTCACTATTTATTCAGAATATCCTTAATAAAGAAGTTATGTCAAGGGAGAACTTTAAGAAGCACCTAACTACTGAACTCACCGACCAAAGTGAAGACCGTATCTTTGATTCCTTGAACGATTTAAAATATACGCATGACGAAGACCAATAGAATTTGTAACCAACCTAAAATGTAAACTTGCGTTGTTAGAAGTACAGACAAAGTCGGGAGAGGTGCCTAACACTGAACAACTCATTAAAAAAAAACTACTGAAGGGCATGCCTAAAGAAAGTAGAGATAGGCTAGAGTTTTACTTGGACCAGAATGTAACCCTTAAAAAGTTTATGAGCAAATTAGATAATGAGAGAATAGTGGTGCTAGCACAACAACGGGATAACGTGCGAACAATTGAACCATCTTTACCATCCCAAGGTGCCATAGCACGTCACCCTCCGAGAACACCAACAGGGAGGGGCAATTTAGAAAGAGTCGAGAGGAGACTTAGACAATGGGATAGGAGAGAAAAATACTGCCCTTATTGTCGAGCTAATAGTCATTCTATAGCAGAATGTCGTAAACAACCTCGCCCAGGCTCCTGCTATGATTGCCTGCGGATGAATTGTCGAAGAGGACAACCAGGTTGTCCCGGGAGAATTAATATGACTCGAGGGAGAATAGCGTGACAATCACCGGTCATTAACCTGGACGTTAACCACCATGTGCTTGAAGTAATGTTAGATACAGGTAGTGATGTATCTCTACTTAAGCTTAGCGCAGCGGAAGAATTAGGGCTGGAAATAAAACATAGTTCAAGAATTCCCCCATTGCAAGGAATTACTGGTCGTAAATTACGAGTTTTGGGTCAAGCTAGTGTTACCATTTCTAGTACCAGTAATCACCCAATTACCATTAAAGTAGCGGTAATTCCTGATAATTATCTGCGTCCATCAGCCTTGCTCGGTATGAATGCCATCAGTCAAGCTACATTTACGTTAGATTATCAAGCAAGAAAAGTTTATTGGAATAACTTGACTTATCCTTTAGTGTTAACAACAAATGAAAATGGTAAAGTTCAAAGGGTGGTAAGAGAAACACGACCCGCCTCTAATAACCACCCCAATAACCGCCCCAAATATGGCCGATTAAATACTCGTAAACACCTGGACTGTTACTTAACGACCATGGTGGAAATTAAAGTCGATGAACAACCTAACACCGTAGTAATGGTTGAAGCCAGACATCAATACGTCCAGAATGGAATACCAATGGTTATGACTGTCACTAAAGATCAAATTTTGTTTATCCCCGTCATTAATAATACCAAGGTAGGGTTAAACTTGCATCCCGGAACATTGTTAGTCACCTATGAACGAGTGCAAGCTGAACAATTAGAAACCGAAGAAACCCCCGTTACTATCTTCCGTATCAGTGAGGCTCTCGGACCTGAGAATGATTGTGTTAGTAATTACCAAACACGCTGGGAAAAACTGCAGTCCATCCTCGAATCTCGTGATTGGTCGCATTTAAATCCAGAACAGAAAGAACAATTATTTCAAATCATCCAACAACATCAAGAACTCTCTATAGTACATCCAGGCGAGTTAGGTTTAATTCAAGCAGAACCAGCTCATATTCAGGTAGACGATCCAAGACCTTGCCGTACGCCTCTATACCGTTATCCCGAGAAAGCAAAGGAGGCGATTCAGTCAATATTAAAGGAGTTAGAAGGGAAAGGTATTATCGAAAGTTCAACTGCGGCTTGGCTGTCCCCAATAGTTTTAGTTAATAAGCCAGGGGGAGACAAAAGACTCTGTTTAGATTATAGAAAAGTAAATAAACAACTAGCTATGGATATTCATCCTCTTCCTAAGTTAGAAGAGTTAGTAGAGAATGTATCAGGAAGTGACTACTATGCCACCCTGGATATGAAGGATGCATATTATCAAATCGCCCTCGATCAATCCAGCAGGGACCTAACTACTTTTAGTGATGGAATCTCACTCTATAGATTTAAAAGATTGCCCTTCGGTTTGAGCTGCAGCCCCGCTTTATTCGCTAGACAAATGAACCAAGCTCTAGCCCAACTACTTAATGAAAATTGGGTTAAAAGTTATCTTGATGATCTTATTGTGTATGCGGCAGACTACGTTACTCTAATTGAGAGGCTGGAAAAGTTATTTAAACACTTAAGGTCTGTAGGTATAAAACTTAACCTCTCCAAGTGTAATATTGGTCAAAGACAAGTAAAATTCTTAGGACATATAGTGTCAAAGGAAGGGTATCGTCCTGATCCACGTAACGTAGACGCAGTAACCCAAATGAAGCCACCCACTACTATCAAGGAAACGCGACGCTTCATCGAGATGTGCTCATTCTATCGCCGCCACATAGAAAAATTCTCAAAGATTCTGGCCCCTCTTACCAACCTTACTAGAAAAGGCCAAGTATTTGACTAGACCAGTGAATGTCAGAATGCTTTTGAGACTTTGAAATGTAAACTCACCCATGCCCCAATCCTTTCTAAAGCAGTAATGAATCAGGAGTTTATATTAGAAACCGATGCTAGTGCTACTCATGTAGGAGCAGTGCTGATGCAATATGATGGGAAAGAACCACGAGTGATAGGATTCTTTTCAAAGAAATTAAGACCGGCCGAAATAAGATACTCCACAACCGACAGGGAAGCGTTAGCTGTAGTGTTAGCCTGCCGGAGCTTTCACCATTATTTGTGGGGAGTGCGCGTCCTGATCCGCACCGATCATCAACCCCTCATTTCTGTGTTCAGGCAAAGAACAAAATCGCCCAGGATGAATAGGTGGATATTAGAGATGAGGGAGTTTCAGTATAAAATAGAATATAAAGCCGGATCTAAGAACGTGGCGGCTGATCAACTAAGCCGTCCAGTTAAGATAGTTAGAATGGTAGGGCAAGATACGTTCCTAGGGATGACCAAAGATGAGTTCATACAAGCCCAAGTAGATGAACCCCGTTGGCGAGAAATGAAAGAATATTTAGGAGGACAAGTACCACGACATAAATATCCTCCAGTAATCTTAAATCAGTTTATTGTAGAAGATGGAGTCCTTTATTATTCTAAACAGAAAAGAGATAACACCTTGCTCTATTTGTTGGTGGTGCCCACGGTGATGAAAAAGAAAGCCCTTACTATTGTTCATGAAAAAGAATCAGGACATTTAGGTCAACTCAAATCAATATTAAAGGCGGAAGAATATTTTTATTGGCCAAATTTAAAGGCAGATGTGAAGAAATTTGTAAGAGAATGCCTAACTTGTCAGCAAACTAAGTCAGCCTCCACTTTGCAAAGGCAGTGGCGAGAATTGCCTCCTGTAAACCAGCCTTTGGATAGAATCAGTGTAGATATAACTGAAATGACTCCTGCTCGAGGAGGTCATAGATATGTATTAACCATAGTAGATAATTTTTCAAGGTTTGTAAAATTGTTAAAATTACGTTCGAGGCAGGCTGAAGAGGTAGTTAGGGGTATTAGATCATACGTGGGGGACTATGGAAGGCCAAAAACGCTCCCAGCTGATAATGCTTGCGAGTTCCGTTCTCACCTCCTGGCGGACTTCTGTAAAGCCCAAGGAATTCACCAAGTTTACTCCACTCCATACCATCCTCAAGGAAACTCCATCACCGAACGTTTACATAGAACCCTTAAGTCCGTGTTAGCGTGCTTGAGTAAAGGTCAACCAAATAAGTGGCCCGACTATATCACCCAGTGCCAACAAATACTCAACGCGGTGGTACACGAGACCACAGGAGAACAACCACACTACTTAATGTTCAATCGCCACGCTCCGAGATTTATAGGGATAACTCTACCACAGGTGGACGATGAGATAGACATTGGTGTAGCCCTGGAGGTAGTGAAACAAACATCCCGTAACAACAGCAGGAAGTGGTTGGCGCGAGCTAATCTCGGTAGGAAAGAGCAAACAGTAATTGTGGGTGATCTAGTGTGGGTAAAGAAAGAACGAATTAGCTCTTCCATCGAACGAAAACTAGGGATAAAGTGGATTGGCCCCTATAAAGTAAGGGAAGTGAAGCAGGGAGGAGTGTCGTACGAATTGGAAAACACTTTCAGTGGCGACACAATCCTCCGGGCTGCTGACAAACTAAAACGTTTTGTAGGTGATGAAGGGTATATAATCGACATGAGCGAGATCGTGTTGCCTTCCGAGGATGAGGATGCTATGGAAGAGCCACGCACAGCCCGACAACGGAGGCCTGTGAGGAGATACGTAGAGGAGTGTTGAGGAGAGATATTAATAAACAGATCCCTGAGTGTTTTAAGGAAAGGTTACTGCCTATAAACTCTTTTACAGCTAAGGAGATGCCAAGCTGAAACACTGGTCCCGCAGCTGAAGCAGAGATCACCGCAATCCTGGGGGCTCTGGACTCTGCCCCAGGGAAAGGACCTGGAAGTTACCCCCCCAAGGACGAAGGCTTGGTGAAGCCCCGCCGAGGATCACCACCCTGCTCAGCTTGCCAGGACTGGTGGGAGTTGACTTCACCTATTCCGACCAGGAGGTCGAGTCACGTCTGACTCAGAAGTCTTGCACAGAGACAAGAAGAAAGAAGAAGAGAAAAGGTGGACATCCAAAGATTCCGAAGAAGACCGGTCCCGACTTATGTTAATAATATAAACCTTCATGTTCTTACGAGTGTGAGAATACGAGGATTTATTATTTTTTTAAAGAGGAAAGCCGTGTACCGAGTACAACGGGCCAACTATCATTACGGTGATTCCATTACGGAATCACCGGTAAATCCTCGTATTCTCGACACTCGTTGAATACCTTGTTATTGTTAGAGTAGGCACAACTAGACAGAGGGGATGATGGGAAAAACTCGTGACGTCACTGGAACTGAGAATATATATACCGGTCTAGGCGGAAGGTCAGCACAGCACTGAGCCCAGACACTGTACTAAGTGCACGTTGTCCTGCTGCTTTCGTCTTTCACCTTCGGGTGTTTAATACATTTTTGACGGCCCCTCAGGTCTAGGATTAGCTAAATAAATATAGGTGTCCCTCTACTCATGTACTGAGTTTGTTACCTCATTGTCCTCACCTTAGTGACAACAGTAAGTGTCTGTTGTCAGGTTGTCAGATTGTCCTTCCTCTCTCACCTACGGAGTGTTCGCCTCAGTGAGCGTGCTTTTGGGGTGAATTAACACCGATCGGCCCCCCTAGAGTGGTTTGGCAAGACAATCTGACTCTAGGAAACTCCTCCCTGGTGTCCTCCCGCTTGTGTCCCGCTCCCCTCCTGCAGGAGGGGGGTGTACCCCATGGCTGAGGCCGCCTCCCCCCCTCTCCCCTCCAGGGGGAGGGAGGGTCCTGACCGACCACCCCCGACAACCACACGGCCCATCCCCTATGACCAAGCTACATTTGTGACACTGAAATCAAAGACCCAGACCCGCTTATCCACTGTAAATTCCTTTATAATAAAAAAAGTAATTGATGTAAACATTGGCACTGTTGCCAATGTTAAAAAACTTGCAAGCGGAGATCTACTAATTGAAACATTTAACTCAAACCAAGTCAGTTCCCTAATGAAGCTACGACGCATGCATGATATTGAGATTGAAGCTTCGATCCCAGTATCCATGAACTCGTGTCGGGGGGTTGCCTCCCATCGCGATTTTGTGGATATGACGGAAGACGAAATCGTTGATAACATGTATGATCAGGGCGTCATTGGGGCTCGTAAAATAACTAAGTTCGCTGACGGCGAGAGAAGGAACACTGCTTCAGTCACTTTAACTTTTGCTATTGCCAAGTTGCCCGATAGAATGGATGTAGGATACGAGCGGGTTCCCGTTCGTCCCTATATTCCAAACCCTCTTCGGTGCTTTAAATGTCAACTCTATGGACACCACGGAAATGCTTGTCGTTCGGTTCACTCTTTTTGTGGTAAGTGTGCTTGCGAAGGTCATTCGTCGGAATAGTGTTCGTCATTGGTAGAGAAGTATCGTAACTGTTCAGAAGCTCACTCTACTTTCTCGCGGGATTGTTCTGCTTGGAAGCTGGAGAAAGAGGTCTGTACCGTTAAGGCAGTCGAAGGCATCTCGTACTTTGACGCGAGGAAGCGAGTGAAGGAGGCGCACGTCGCGCCTTCTCCAGGCGTTTCATACGCGGCAAGCGTACAGATGCGTCCAGTGATGAAGTCTGTTTCGATTCAGACTGAGCCTCTGCCGGCTGCACCTGCCCAAGCTGTTTCTCTTACTACGAATACCTCATCTACTCCTCCAACACCTACTATCATGAAAACAACCACACCTGCCTCTTCCTCCTCCCCCTCCTCCTCCTCCATCTCCTCCTCCACCACCACCTCTACCTCCTCCTCCTCCTCCTCCTCCACTATAACCAAATATGCCTCTGCTGTCTCTACCACTCCAGCTAAGAAGACAGAAAAGAATGACAAGGATAACATTAAATGTAATTACACAAAATTAGAACGCAATTCCTCCTCTCATGTCATCCCAGCTCCCGCGCCATCGAGGAGGGGCTCTCACGCTCGCTCCTTCTCGACCAGCTCCGGGGAGTTAACTATTGACGAACCGATGCAGATCTCCTCTTGCAAGGGCCGAGAGAGGTCCCCGGCTAGCGCCTCCGAGCGCAAAAAAACTAGGAAACACGGCCGCCCCCATAACTCTTAAACCCTTACGTTCAACGTTTTACAGTGGAACTGTAGAAGTATTCGGAATAAACTTCCATATTTGTCACTTTTAGTGAACTTACACAGGCCGTCCGTTATTTGCCTACAAGAGACGATGCTGGAGGATCATCCTGATCCTTCAGTACTAAAACACTACCATGCGTACAGAAGACACGACGGTCACGGCGTGGCCGTATACACACATAAAACACTACCACACACAGAAGTGACGTTGGATACCACTCTGGAGGCAGTCGCGTGCAGAGTGAAATTCAATGGCACGTATCTGGCTATCTGTTCTCTCTACTTACCTCCCAATACGCCTATTGCTGATGATGACTTAAGGTCGTTATTTCGCCAGCTTCTAGGCAACAAGCTGGTTTTGGGCGACTTTAACGCCCATCATCAGCAATGGGGCAGTGAGAAGTCAAGTGTACGTGGGGAACAGATTGTTAACATTCTCCTACAGACAAACCTCTGTCTTCTGAACAATGGTTGTGCGACTCGTGTAGACGATCGGACAGGTAACGCGACTGCCATTGACTTGTCATTGGCCTCGCCAACTATGTTCTCTGACTTCTCTTGGGAAGTCAGCGACGACGCACACGGAAGTGACCACCTACCAATCTGCATTTCTTACGCACGCGACGTTGCCACTATCCCTCCTCCACCTAAATTTAATTTTAAGAAAGCAGATTGGGCAACCTTCCGTGTGATCGCCGATATGGATATATCTGGCGAGGACACTGACACAATGGTTAGCAACGCAACACAATCCATTTTACACGCCGCTGAGGCATGTATTCCGAAAACTTCTACAATTCACACAAAGCATGGAGTTCCATGGTGGACAACGGATTGCCGACAAGCACTTCGTGAGCGTAATAGGCGATACAGGTATTTCAGCCAGCAGACCAGTCAAGATAATTTCATAGCCTATAAAAAGGCAAGGGCTCAGGCAAGGAAAGTCATCCTTCAAGCTAAGAGGGGCTCTTTCAGAGAGTTCACGTCATCAGTAAGCCGTACAACTCCGCTAGGACAGGTATGGAACACAGTCCATGTCCTTAGCGGGAAAAAAACAACCACTTCGATAACCACACTCATCACCAACGGGGATGTTACAGGCACCCCCCCCAGCTATTGCCAACACCTTAGCCCGGCAATTTGAACAGGCGAGTAGCTCCGCCTCGTTCCACCCTGCCTTCCTTCCCCGGAAGGAGGCAGCAGAACAAACAGTCCCAAACTTTGCCACAGGAGGCGTAAACACTGATTACAACTCAGAGTTTACGCCGGATGAACTCCTCCTTGCCCTGAAATCCTGTAAAGGCTCCAGTCCTGGTCCAGATCAAATATCATACAGCATGCTCCAACATCTCGGCCCTAGTTCACTTTCTAAATTACTCTCCCTTTATAATAGAATCTGGACCACTCACACCTTCCCCCAATCTTGGCACTTTGCTCACGTTATCCCAATACCCCAAAAGACTGGTCCCCAGTGCGTTTCGCCCTATTGCGCTCACGAGCTGTCTCTGTAAGGTCATGGAACGCATGATTAACAAAAGGCTATTTTTTGCTTTAGAAGCAAAAGGTGTGTTAAGTGGTCAACAATCGGGTTTTCGTAAATACCGAAGCACAATGGACCATTTAATGCACCTGGAGCATTGCATTTCAGAGGCTTTCGCCAAAAAAGAATTCATGATAGGAGTGTTCTTGGAAATTCACAAAGCCTTCGACATGACATGGCGACACGGTATCCTCATGAAACTCCATGCTCACGGTTTAAGAGGTAACTTGCCTATTTTTGTTTATAATTTCTTACAGGACAGAACTTTCTCTGTCAAGCTTCCCGGTAACGTATTCTCGGACATTTATGTCCAGGAAAATGGGGTGCCACAGGGTAGTGTTCTTAGTCCTACTTTATTTTGTGTTATGATTAATGATATTCTGTCATCAACTCCTGTCCCAAGAAATCTTAAATACTCGCTCTTTACTGACGACTGTGCGTTGTGACATTCGTTGCCAAATGCGCAGTTCTCGCCTGGACGGATTCAAATTGCTCTTGACTGCGTCCAACAGTGGGCCTCTCTGTGGGGATTTAAGTTTTCTGTTCCAAAGTGTATCGGTGTAGTTTTCACTCAACGTAAAATTCCTGCTTTGCATATTTCTCTTCAAGGTCAGCCGATACCGTTTCAAAACTCAGTTAAGTTCTTGGGTCTGCATTTTGACAGCAGACTCAATTGGAAAACACACATAAATAATTTACTAGTTCGTTGCCATAAAAAAGTCAATGTCCTAAAATACCTATCAGGTACTTCTTGGGGAGCAGACAGAAAATCTTTATTAATGGTGTACAAGTACTTAATTCGTTCTCACATAGACTATGGCTCACCGGTGTATGGGTCTGCGTCGGACGCAACACTGAGGAGGCTGGAAGTATTTCAGAATGCATGTCTGCGAATGTGTCTTGGAGCCCTATGGTGTACACGCGTGGGGCGTTTGGAGGTTGAGGCCAATATACCACCACTAAGTGTGCGACGGGACGGCCTATTACTGGCTTACGGCCTGTCAACGGCCCGGAAGACTCCACTCGGTATCATGGCAGCTAACTTAATTCAACAGCACCACCATCTCCACGCTGGTCGACACCGTCCACTAGCGGTCCGCCTTCACACTTTATGCCAGAGGTGTGAGGTGGACCTTGACGGTGTTGACCAGGTGGTGCTACAAACAAAAGCCCCTTGGGAGCCCAAAGCCAACACCATTACAAAATGGCTACCCAAGCACAAGACTGCCATGACCGAAGTGGAGGTAGGCTATCACTTCCGGGCTCTCGT
This sequence comes from Cancer borealis, assembly GCA_036785275.1. Lineage (NCBI taxonomy): Eukaryota > Metazoa > Arthropoda > Malacostraca > Decapoda > Cancridae > Cancer > Cancer borealis. The sequence continues at coordinate 64,087 of JAXIVD010001821.1, forward strand.
CGCTAGCCTCCCTCCCTCGCTCCACCTGTACACTGACGGCTCCAAGTCGAGTGAATGTGTGGGTGCTAGTGTTTGGTCGCGTGAATGTGCGCGTTCCGTCTACCTTCTCATACATCGGTGTTTTCCTCATAACTTTTTGCAATTGATAAAGCCATAGATTATGCACTAAATTCAAATCATAAGGTAATTGTCATTTTCACGGACTCTATGTCAGCCCTTCAGGCGATAGAGTCAAGGCGCACGGATGCCAATGAAATCCAAGGCAACATCATTAATAAGTTAAATTCACGCCGTAAGTCTTTCTCTTTGTTTTGGGTGCCTGGTCATTCGCGTATTTACGGGAATGAGCAGGCTGACATGCTGGCTAGGTCCGCTGCAGAGCTCGAGGGAGCGTGGAACCTCCGTCGCGATCTGCAGTCATGTCTCTCGGCTGCAAAATCATCAGTTTACCTCCTGTGGCAAAGTCACTGGGACACCCTCCATCTTCACACAGTAAAACCCATCCTAGGTGAGTGGGCTTCCTCCAACCGCCCCACAAGGCGTTAGGAGGTGGTCCTCGGACGCCTCAGGATGGGCTGCACCCTACCCACCCACATGCTCCCCTACATCGCCCACGCCTTCCCACCCCAATGCATCACCTGTCACACTACCCTCTCTATCGACCACATCCTGCTTCACTGTGTGCGTTATCGGGAGGCGCGACGGTCCCTCGCAGCTTGGTGTGAGGCCCGCCGCCTTCCGATGACGCAGACCACCCTTCTGGGTGACCAGCATCCGGATGTGGTCGATAACCTGATGATTTTCCTGGCCGAGACCAACTTAATCAAAGAGTTATGACTTACTTGTATATTTCAATGTTTTTCTTTTTTATTATTGACACTTTGTATTTACTGCACTTTCCTTTATTATAAATATGTCTTGAATGAATGATTATGTGTCTAGCGTGAATGTCATGCACTTATCCCCAAATTTATTGTAAATACGTATTCGTACGTATCCTCCCCCATTATATGTATGTATCATTTTTGTCCCCCACTTACCCTGACTAATGACTTTAGTTTTACCTTAGGTTCAGGCCCCAAGAATGAATGTGTATGCATGATTTGTGACCGGAATTGTATGAATATATTTTTATTTATTTAATTATTTATTTATTTTTTCGTTTCTATGTACAAACATAAAATTAATAAAAAAAAAAAAAAATCAAACAAACAAACAAACAAACAAACAAACAAATATGTAAATAAATTAAAGGAAAAAAAAAATATATATATATAAAAAAAAAAAAAAAAAATAAATAAATAAATAAAAAATGAAAAATAAATAAAATTTGATAAATAAATAAAAAATAAGTTCAAAATTTAATTTATATCGCCTAATAGCCTCTGCCATGGCTGATGGCCAAAAAACACGTCGCGTGCAGAGTGAAATTCAATGGCACGTATCTGGCTATCTGTTCTCTCTACTCTCCTCCCAATACGCCTATTGCTGATGATGAATTAAGGTCGTTATTTCGCCAGCTTCCAGGCAATAAGCTGGTTTTGGGCGACTTTAACGCCCATCATCAGCAATGGGGCAGTGAGAGGTCAAGTGTACGTGGGGAACAGATTGTTAACATTCTCCTACAGACAAACCTCTGTCTTCTGAACAATGGTTGTGCGACTCGTGTAGACGATCGGACAGGTAACGCGACTGCCATTGACTTGTCATTGGCCTCGCCAAATATGTTCTCTGACTTCTCTTGGGAGGTCAGCGACGACGCACACGGAAGTGACCACCTACCAATCTGCATTTCTTACGCACGCGACGTTGCCACTATCCCTCCTCCACCTAAATTTTATTTTAAGAAAGCAGATTGGGCAACCTTCCGTGTGATCGCCGATGTGGATATATCTGGCGAGGACACTGACACAATGGTTAGCAACGCAACACAATCCATTTTACACGCCGCTAAGGCATGTATTCCGAAAACTTCTACAATTCACACAAAGCATGGAGTTCCATGGTGGACAACGGATTGCCGACAAGCACTTTGTGAGCGTAATAGGCGATACAGGTATTTCAGCCAGCAGCCCAGTCAAGCTAATTTCATGGCCTATAAAAAGGCAAGGGCTCAAGCAAGGAAAGTCATCCTTCAAGCTAAGAGGGGCTCTTTCAGAGAGTTCACTGCATCAGTAAACCGTACAACCCCGCTAGGACAGGTATGGAACACAGTCCATATCCTTAGCGGGAAAAAAACAAGCACTCCAATAACCACAGTCATCACCAACGGGGATGTTTCAGACACTCCCCCAGTTATTGCCAACGTACTAGCCCGGCAGTTTGAACAGGCGAGTAGCTCCGCCTCGTTCCACCCTGCCTTCCTTCCCCGGAAGGAGGCAGCAGAACAAACAGTCCCAAACTTTGCCACAGGAGGCGTAAACACTGATTACAACTCAGAGTTTACGCCGGATGAACTCCTCCTTGCCCTGAAATCCTGTAAAGGCTCCAGTCCTGGTCCAGATCAAATATCATACAGCATGCTCCAACATCTCGGCCCTAGTTCACTTACTAAATTACTCTCCCTTTATAATAGAATCTGGACCACTCACATCTTACCCCAATCTTGGCACTTTGCTCACGTTATCCCAATACCCAAAAAGACTGGTCGCCTTACGGACCCCAGTGCGTTTCGCCCTATTGCGCTCACGAGCTGTCTCTGTAAGGTCATGGAACGCATGATTAACAAAAGGCTATTTTTTGTTTTAGAAGCAAAAGGTGTGTTAAGTGGTCAACAATTGGGTTTTCGTAAATACCGAAGCACGATGGACCATTTAATGCACCTGGAGCATTGCATTTCAGAGGCTTTCGCCAAAAAAGAATTCATGATAGGAGTGTTCTTGGACATTCACAAAGCCTTCGACATGACATGGCGACACGGTATCCTCATGAAACTCCATGCTCACGGTTTAAGAGGTAACTTGCCTATTTTTGTTTATAATTTCTTACAGGACAGAACTTTCTCTGTCAAGCTTCCCGGTAACGTATTCTCGGACATTTATGTCCAGGAAAATGGGGTGCCACAGGATAGTGTTCTTAGTCCTACTTTATTTTGTGTTATGATTAATGATATTCTGTCATCAACTCCTGTCCCAAGAAATCTTAAATACTCGCTCTATGCTGACGACTGTGCGTTATGGCATTCGTCGCCAAATGCGCAGTTCTCGGCTGGACGGATTCAAATTGCTCTTGACTCCGTCCAACAGTGGGCCTCTCTGTGGGGATTTAAGTTTTCTGTTCCAAAGTGTATCGGTGTAGTTTTCACTCAACGTAAAATTCCCGCTTTGCATATTTCTCTTCAAGGTCAGCCGATACCGTTTCAAAATTCAGTTAAGTTCTTGGGTCTGCATTTTGACAGCAGACTCAATTGGAAAACACACATAAATAATTTACTAGTTCGTTGCCATAAAAAAGTCAATGTCCTAAAATACCTATCAGGTACTTCTTGGGGAGCAGACATAAAATCTTTATTAATGGTGTACAAGTCCTTAATTCGTTCTCACTTAGACTATGGCTCACCGGTGTATGGGTCGGCGTCGGACCCAACACTGAGGAGGCTGGATGTATTTCAGAATGCATGTCTGCGAATGTGTCTTGGAGCCCTACGGTGTACACGCGTGGGGCGTTTGGAGGTTGAGGCCAATATACCACCATTAAGTATGCGACGGGACGGCCTATTACTGGCATACGGCCTGTCAACGGCCCGGAAGACTCCACTCGGTATCATGGCAGCTAACTTAATTCAACAGCACCACCATCTCCACGCTGGTCGACACCGTCCACTAGCGGTCCGCCTTCACACTTTATGCCAGAGGTGTGAGGTGGACCTTGACGGTGTTGACCAGGTGGTGCTACAAACAAAAGCCCCTTGGGAGCCCAAAGCCAACACCATTACAAAATGGCTACCCAAGCACAAGCCTGCCATGACCGAAGTGGAGATAGGATATCACTTCCGGGCTCTCGTCGCTAGCCTCCCTCCCTCGCTCCACCTGTACACTGACGGCTCCAAGTCGAATGAATGTGTGGGTGCTAGTGTTTGGTCGCGGGAATGTGCCCTCAGGTTCCGTCTACCTTCCCATACATCGGTTTTTTCCTCAGAACTTTTTGCAATTGATAAAGCCATAGATTATGCATTAAATTCAAATCATAACGTAATTGTCATTTTCACGGACTCTATGTCAGCCCTTCAGGCGATAGAGTCAGGGCGCACGGATGCCAATGAAATCCAAGGCAACATCATTAATAAGTTAAATTCACGCCGTAAGTCTTTCTCTTTGTTTTGGGTGCCTGGTCATTCGCGTATTTACGGGAATGAGCAGGCTGACATGCTGGCTAGGTCCGCTGCAGAGCTCGAGGGAGCGTGGAACCTCCGTCGCGATCTGCAGTCATGTCTCTCGGCTGCAAAATCATCAGTTTACCTCCTGTGGCAAAGTCACTGGGACAACCTCCATCTTACCACAATAAAACCCATCCTAGGTGAGTGGGCTTCCTCCAACCGCCCCACAAGGCGTTAGGAGGTGGTCCTCGGACGCCTCAGGATGGGCTGCACCCTACCCACCCACATGCTCCCGTACATCGCCCACGCCTTCCTACCCCAATGCATCACCTGTCACACTACCCTCTCTATCGACCACATCCTGCTTCACTGTGTGCGTTATCGGGAGGCGCGACGGTCCCTCGCAGCTTGCTGTGAGGCCCGCCGCCTTCCGATGACGCAGACCACCCTTCTGGGTGACCAGCATCCGGATGTGGTCGATAACCTGATGATTTTCCTGGCCGAGACCAACTTAATCAAAGAGTTATGACTTACTTGTATATTTCAATGTTTTTCTTTTTTATTATTGACACTTTGTATATACTGCACTTTCCTTTATTATAAATATGTTTTGAATGAATGATTATGTGTCTAGCGTGAATGTCATGCACTTATCCCCAAATTCATTGTAAATACGTATTCGTACGTATCCTCCCCCATTATATGTATGTATCATTTTTGTCCCCCACTTACCCTGACTAATGACTTTAGTTTTGCCTTAGGTTCAGGCCCCAAGAATGAATGTGTATGCATGATTTGTGACTGGAATTGTATGAATATATTTTTACTTATTTTTTTTTCTTTTTTTTTTTTTTTCTTTTCTATGTACAAATATAAAATTAATAAAAAAAAAAAAAAATCAAACAAACAAACAAACAAACAAACAAACAAATATGTAAATAAATTAAAGGAAAAAAAAAAAAAAAAAAAAAAAAAAAAAAAAAATATATATATATATATATATATATATATATATATATATATATATATATATATATATATATATATATATATATATATATATATATATATATATATATATATATAAAAAAAAAAAAAAAAAAAAAAAATTGTGAAATAAATAAAAATAAGTTCAAAATTTAATTTATATGGCCTAATAGCCTCTGCCATGGCTGATGGTAAAAAAAAAAAAAAAAAAAAAAAAAAAAAAAAAAAAAAAAAAAAGGTCAGTCACTAGTTTTCCGTGACCCCGCTCCAGACATCTGCCGAGAGGACCAGCAAATGACTGTCTTTCAGTTGTGGTTTGTCTAAGGCTGCATATGGAGTTGCCTTTCGCTGTGGACGACGGCAAGAAGGACCCAGTGACTCGTAAACATTATTTGTGGCGTGAGTGTATTTTGGTCGTTTTCCATCAGTTCCCTCACGTATCGTTAGGTAGGATTTAGCTCGGAATATTTGTGTTGATGTATTTCTTTATGTGTGTGTCGCAAAGGGTGGACAAGTACTTGTAAGAGCACCACCACGGATATAGTGATTACTTCTCTTATTTATTCATCATTAAAGTCTGTTCATTATTTTAAAATATTCTTTTTAATTTCGTATCTCAACCTCGGTGGTGGAGGGCCTACTAGTAGTAGTAGTGATAGTGTCGATGCCCAAGGGGGTGTCGTGGTGGCAGCATAGAAAGTAGTAGATAGAAAGTAGTAGATGAGAAGGTAGAGTCAATACCGGAAACGGTACAGTGATGACAGTGGTGTCAATAGAAAGTAACATTTACCTACGGTACAGTGGCAGTAACACGACCCATCGGTACATATGTATGTATGTATGTATGTATGTATGTATGTATGTATGGTCTGTTCACAGGCTGAATGAGGAGGAGTTTCGCAAAGACCAGTTAGAAGCTTCGAAACTTCTCTGCTTCGCTTACCTGGCCAAGAATACCGGTGGAGCGGCCTCTGTTCCCAAGTGTCACCCGTGAAGGAACGGTAGGAATGTGGGTCCTCGTTTGTGTGTGGGGCTGTGGCCGTGGCCGTGGCTGTGGCTGTGGCTGTGGCTGTGGCTGTGGCTGTGGCTGTGGCTGTGGGACTGTGCGACTGTGCGACTGTGCGACTGTGCGACTGTGCGACCGTGCGACCGTGGGACTGTGGGACTGTGTAAGGATGTGGGTGTGGTTGTGTCCAGGGTCAGTATTGATGGATAATAATATGCTGCTATTTGAGAACAGGTGTCGTTAGCGGAAGATATATGTATATAACTACGTACAGGTTAAAACTTATTGTGGATATTGATTTAAGGCAGTTTTCTCATCAACTTCGTAATATGAGTGACTGTATGTGTGCGCATGCGTGTGTGTATACTAATTCCAAAGTTAAGAATAGTGAATATGTTTGTCTTCTAATATACCGTATTTTTTTCAGTCATTTCTGGAGGATCGATTGAACCAGCATAACACAATGAACCACCTTGGGACCACTGAACCGGAAAGTGTATCAGGCCTGACCTGTGCAGTTGAGTTCCGTTGTGTTGTGAACGGCGCGGAGCCAGGACTGCTGGGCCCTTTCAACCAGGTGAGGCTTACGTCCTTTATACAGGTGTGGTGAGGAGAAGGAAGGTGAGGTTAGAGATGGACTGGATTGGCTTAAGAATATAGAACTTTACCGTGTCCTCAAAATACAGCAGTGTCATTTTCCTAAAGTTTGAATGTTGTGTATTAACTAGAACATTATTTAATTATCCTGCGTTTTTATTTTCGTATTTTAGCGTATAAATATGAAAGTGAAATATTAAGTTCATTAGTTACGTTATGTTGAGGGGAGTTAAGTATTAAAAAGTGTTCTAGAACCAGAAATGTAAGTTTAGTTTTCACAACACTAATTTTGTTAAAAAGTTGGTTAGTTTTGAAGTTAGAAGTACAATATCAAATTAACTTTTAACGTTATGTTGAGAGGAATTATGTATTTAACAAGTGTTCTAGAGGAAGACAATTAATGAGTTATTTTTCATCGATGTTGTTAGGAAGTCCAACCAAGTGTTGCAAATATAACCACCGTTATGACTGATAATGCTGGTGTAAAGTGTATCACTGGGAATTGTTGTATCACTTTAGGCAAATGAACCTTACCATTGTGGAAGACATCAAAGTTTACCGTCAAATCACTTTTTTATTCCTTCAAAATATACTGCATGAACATTGCTCTTGCCTTATGTTGTCAACAAGTCCACTACACTATACCAGGGTTCAGGAACGTGTACTTCGATCACCTTGAAGTTAGATTGAGTAGGAAGGCAATCTAAATTGTAAATACAGTTGAAACCCGTATTTTTGATGAGGTAAAGGTGTAGGTATTTTAACGTAGAAGGAATAATGTAGCTTGAAGGCTTTTCTCTTTGTGAAATCTGACGTTGAATGTTTCCTTGTTTACTTGACAGCTTCCCGAAGACCTGGATGGAGTCTCAAGATGAAGATGCTGATAGTCTACCTTGAACGGCTCCCTTTATCAGGAATCTATCTTTAGAGGAGTCTGGTGAAGGAGAAAGAATCACTTACCTTACCCACACGAAAAGTTTTCAGTTGTGGAATCCAGCTATTGTTTGGTAAATATCACTCCTGGTTTATTAAGTTGTGTCAATATGATTGTTAATTAATTACACTAATTTATTTATTTTTTTAGTTGTATCCGTAGTCTTAAAACAAATATGGTGAAACAAAATAATTAAACATATGATTAATAAAACTACTTTTTTTCCCTCCAGGTTTCCACTCCCAGACGTGAATGGAATGGAAGTCACTCAGTGATCTTCCCGCCGCGGCCTGGCTGGGCAGACTAGTATAAATATAGTCCCAAACAAAGGAGGCTATTACAGTCTCAAGGTGTTTAGTTGGCAGCTTTTACAGTGAGGTGGAGGGTGAGGACGCATTAATTAAGGGAAGGGTAAGAAGCAGGGAAAGAATGGGAATGGGGAAGTAGAGGACAATGGGGCTGTTTGTGCCCGTGACAAGAGGGCTGAACAAGGACGTGGTGTGCAGGGAACCACTAACACTACTATATATTCATCTGTACATAAACAAGTGCTAAAAAACATCTATACATAAACAAGTGCTAAAAAAAAAAGTATTCTATCATAATGTGAATAAAAAATCTATACCACACTATTTCTTTTTCTTCATAATCCTCTCCCGGTGGCAGATTCCAAATGTGGGAAGGTTTGGTGAGTGGACGAAATTATAGCCAATCACAGCGCGAGGTGAGCCGAGGCAAGTATTAGATTACAGAGGGCGAACCTTGCACTCATACTTTATCCCTAGACTTGATAACACACAAATACACTTTAGACTTGATAACGCACAATTATCAAGTGTAATTGTGTGTTATCAAGTTTAGGGATAAAGTATGAGTGCAAGGTTCGCCCTCTATAATCTGTAGTCAATACTTGCCTCGGCTCACCTTGCACTGTGATTGGTTATAATTTCGTCCGCTGACCAAACCTTCCACTCTTGAATCTATTCGTGACTTGCCTTCCCGGTAGTAGGAGGAATGAACGCAGGTCTGCAGCTTGTGACAATCTGAAAGAAAAGAATAATAGAAAATAATACTAATTAATAAAACCTTAAATTTTTGGGTATATTCATGCATGCATACAGACCGTGATAGTTGACTGAGTGTCACGCATGAAATATCTTGGTAATTCTACGACAGACATAACTCCAAAGCTAATATTACACTGCTGTATCCTCATTCGCGAGAAAAAAAAAACACTTCATGAATTACACAACGTACAAGACAAGAACTACTCATTAGATTACAACAAGCATGAATGGAATAAATGGAGTTATTAAGAATATGCATCAGATAGATATACAAGTAGATACATAGACAGATGTTCTATCATAACATACAGTCTTACAATAGGTATACATATATCTTATATATGTCTTACTGGAGGTGCATAGTGTGGAGCCCAAAGCTGCTGCATCTCACACTCCAAATGTTCAATCTCACCCCAATGTTGTTCCAGCTTCTGTTCTTCTGCCGCTCGGTCCCTCCTCAGAGATGCAGCCTCCTGGACCACTTTTCTGAAGGCTGAGAAAGGAAACAAAAACACACAAGTGACACCATAAATATCTATAAACATGTATATTTATATTTAATACTAAGTAAATGCAGAGCAGTTAGGAAGGTGTGAATAATGACGAGGTTTGGGTGACGCTTGGAGGAAATATTACTATTATTAAAGCAATGATTAGATACTTAAAAAAAGCCTTTGTCAGCTCACCTTAGTAGCACACGACCTTCCTTCTTGCCTCTGCCTTTGTTCTCCTTCCTCCACGTCCAGTAGATGCATCCTATACCGTGTTTGTGATATGCTTCGTTGCAACACTCGTTCCTCGGTATCCAAGAAGTCCCACTCTCTGCCGTTCTTGGAAGACTTGCTTTGGATCTAGAAGAAGAAGAAGAAACAATTACTTATACTACATACAAAGTGAAGATGTTTTGCATTATCAAACTATTCATAATACAATAATTAAGCATTTTTCTTATAAATATCTACTGTCCTAACACCTACTACATGCTTGCTGAGTTTGTTCTACTACTACTACTTCTACTACTACTACTAC
>JAXIVD010001822.1:0-10000 GCA_036785275.1 Cancer borealis
GGAGTGGATGTCCATTTATAAACATTTGAGTTGTCTTGACACTCCTCTTTTGAGTTCAAGTCAAGGCAGGTGGAAAAACAAACAAAGGAAGAGTTTTCGAGAGTTAGGTTAGATTCACTAGGATAGGTACCAGGTAAACTTTATATTATAGAAGTACTGCATAGCATGTAATACAGTAATAGTGATAACAAACATTTTGAAGTGTGGAAACCTTCCGACAGACAAAATCAACGGGGTCGAAAGTAAAGACGGTTATACGTAGTCTCTTAACAGTATTTTTCGTTCAGTCGCATATGATATATATAAATTTATTGTTTACAGTTTATTTATTGTTTACAGTTTTTAATACATGTTATACAATTGGTACCTATCTGTAAACCTTTCATCCATATTTTGTCAGATCAGGTTTTTACAAGAGGGGGAATCAGTGAGGTCAAGGCTGAGGAGGCTTATACATTTTTCCTTGATAATTTTATTGCTGGTCAGAAACTAAATATTCCATAAAGGGTGATAATATAAGATTAGAGTATATAATAGGAATTAAAAAAAACATATATAAAAAGATTAAGGCAGGACAGGACAACTATAGGAAACAGTATATTGAATTATCTAGGTCAGTTAAGAAGCTAACACGTATAGAAAAGAAACCATACGAAATTAAGGTAGCTTGCCAGGTTAAAACTAAACCTAAAGGATTTTTCCAAGTATATAGGACAAAAAGCATCCGTTGAAATTAGGTCAGGAAGAGATGGTAAGTTCGGGGGAGGATATGGGTAAGGTTCTTAATGATTATTTTTTAAGTGTTTTTACTAAGGAAGACAAAAACATAGTTCCAGTTTGCGAGCACATATATAGCAGGGAGAAAAGCGATTAGCTAATAGATGTTGAAGTAACTAGGGAATTAGTGGTAAGGGAGATAGATAAAATGAAGAAGTTTAAATCACCAGTTCCAGATAAACTTTATCCCCGGGTAATTAAAGAATATAAAGAGGTAGTTAGCCAGCCGTTAGTTAATATTTTCAGGAAATCAGTTGATTTAGGGGAGGTTCCTTCAACGTGGACGCAAGCCTCAAAACAGGTACAATATAAACTGGGTAATGCTGAATAGGTCAGAATGTGAGAGAGATTTAGGTGTTCAGGTTATCTTAGACCTCTGTCCTAGAAAACAATGCATTGAGGCTAGAAATAGGGCTAATAGGTTGTTAGGATTCATTACTAGAAGTATTAAAAGTAGAAGTGCTGAGGTTATTTTGAAACTGTATTTAGCGTTAGTCAGACCTCACCTCGACTATGCAGTGCAGTTTTGGTCACCGTATTATAGAATGGATTTAATTTTGTTAGTTAGTCCAGAGAAGGATGACCAAAATGATATAAGGGATTCGTAATTTTAGCTATGAAAGGAGACTAAAGCTTTTGAAATTGCACTCACTGGAGCGACGTAAATTAAGGAGAGATCTGTTTAAAGTATTTAAGTTCTTACGATCAGTAGTCAGGATAGAACAAGAAAAAACGGATTCAAACTAGAAAAATGTAGATTTAATAAAGAAATAGGTAGAAATTGGTTTACAAATAGAGTGGTAGATGAATGGAATACACTCAGTCAGCAGGTACTTAGTGCAAAGACAACAGGGAGTTTTAAGAGAAGATTAGACGACTTCGTGGATGGGGATGGGAGGTGAGTGTTGGGTTAGGATTAACAGGAACTACTTAGTGCAGGCCTCCGAGCCTTTTGTAGCTTCCTTATTTTCTTATGTTCCTATGTTCTTATATTGAATAGATAACTACCTCTGCTTCATGGACTTTATCCCAACAACAGTATGTATGCTACATGGATACCATTCCCTTAACTCCCACCAGAAATTATGTAGTTAGAGAAACAATGGCAAGATCTCAAAACGTACAAGCAATACAAAGCAGCACAAAAAAAGAACAAACATTAACAGCTCAACTGAACCTAACAAGGCTGTCCGTGTGCGGCAAATATGAATCAAATGTGTATCATTGCAATATATGATCTTTATATTGTCACCAAAGCATACTTAATAGAGATCAAAGAGTCACTAGCATTTGATAACCTCCTTATTTTACTAGGAAATTTCACTTGGAAATTAGATTTCATGGTACCCTTGGAACCTATATTCATGATTGTGGAGCTAAATACATGCCTACTGAATGTAGTATCCTAACTTAAGGTTCCTTGACAGGATTTATTCGGGCAAATTCTAAAACTGATTTGTTCGTGTTATCAAATGTTTGTCTGTTTGTTAGAGAAATTGATGTTCCAAAAATATGTGTGTACTGTAAGTGACGAATATAAGACTAGTTTCTTATTTCTACTTGAGAATGTTCCATATGAGGCATAGGCAATCAAACAAATTATTGCAGTAAATAATACCTTCTGATAACTTTCAACAAATTCTTCAGATAAGTGATGGATGACTAGGGGCGACTGCAGCAATCTAGCATACTGAACTATTAATATTTACATGGTAAATAAAGTCTACAGATAGCTACGACAAGCTATACAGACATATGATATAGATCTTTAGATTATACCTTCATCAACTGTTGTGGACATTTTCTTTGGGTTAAATCGGCCCAATTATGCTCGATGGGAATCTCTGTTTTTGCAGAACCTTACTGCCCTGAAATCCTTGATCTGGGCTCTTTTTCTGTTCGTAGAGAAGGCAACAATTATTGCCAAAACTGCAGTTGACATGTGTCTGGAATTAACTGAACAGGAATGCAGTATCTTGGCTGAAAGACATTGTAACATTTAGGAACTCTAAAAGAACATTCAGAAGCTGGAGTATTACAGCAACGCAGAAGAGATTGGTTGTTTCAGAATTAAAAGCTATATTAGGCATGGATGAATATGTGCAGCCAACCGTTAACCTGCGTAAAAGGCCAGTAAAAAAAAAAGACAATAATAGTATATTACTGGCGTAGGTGTTATACTGAAAGAAACTTGTAATACCTTTGACGACGCTGTATGTGTTTCACCTGACCTGAATATTTCTATATTATCTGATTCTACATTTTGGCTCACTTATGAGAGGTTACGAATGTCACCTGAAATTCCAAAGTAAGCATGTATTCAGCTCAAAAATCAAGAAAATAGATTCCGAGTGTACCAAAAGAAGTAATTTCCAAGTTTAATTTCTTAAGTTAAATAAGCAGGTTATCAAATGCTAGTGACTCTTTTCCTCTGTATTAAGTAAGCTTTAGTGGCCATAGAAAGATCATAATATTATATAGCAATGGTATCAGTTTGGTTCACCTCCTTTGTCTCACACGGACAGCCTCGTTAAATTTAGTTAACACTTCTTTCTACTTTTTGTACATTTAGAGATCATAACTATTTAGCCTTTTTTTGTTTTTATTATGAACGGTGTGTCAATCATAGATGTGCATCTGTTATGTTTCTTCATCTTTAGTTTCATCTTTAGTTTCATCTCAATTAATGCCATGTTGAAATTTAAATAATTTCAACTCTAGAGCACTGAACTTGGGTCCATTGCACCTACCGAAAGTGATATCGCGCGCATGCGCACCGTTCCCGGCGAGGCAGGCGGCTGGGACGCTGTATAGCTTGGATTACCTTCAGGTTGCCCAGTGAGCTCAGCGAGGTAGGTTACGCAACTCCCCTCCTCTTCCTTTTTTTTTCCCGCCAGAACATGGTTTGGGTTTATTAAACCCAGTTCAGTGCTACTATTAGTAAGATTTGATTGGGTGTATTAGACCCAAGTTCAGTGATAACGACTTATTTCAAAGACAATAAGTGATTGTGTAGTGATATACATTGTCTATTTGAGGCTGTAATTTATGTTTTATGGTACCAATATTATTCTATGTGTCCCATAAACTAACATAAATGTATAAAGGAGAAGATACTGGCATAAATTGCAGCTCGGCCACCAGTTCACCAAAGACCTCACACAACCCTACCGCAACACGAACAGAAACATAACCGACAATTGGTTCACGTCTGTGCCTCTCCTACAGTACATGCTGAGCTAAGGGATAATTTTAGTGGAGACAGTAACGGCCAACAAACGAGAAATTTCGGAACATATACGGAGGAAGGATACACGCACACCTGGAAGTTCTGCTTTTCTTTACACCAAGAACATGACACTCGTATCCCATTTACCTAAAACAAAAACAGTCAAGAAAAATGTGCTTCTGCTGTCACCATAATCTCATAACTACAGATTAGGGGAATATAATGGAAAGTTTCCTGATCATTAACAGTAGGTTTCAAGGGATAAGTACCAATGGACATGATTTGTGTGAGGGTTCATATTTCATAGTCTTTGTTGTATCTTAGTAGTCATTTACTAGTAATTCCAAGGCCTTTTATAACAGGAAAACAACATTTTAGTGAAAAATTTGTCATTTTCAGAGCACTATAAAATGGTGGTTTTCTCACTCTCTTCCCTACAGGATGCGAGTTTTCTAGGAGATTGAGATCTCCTGGGATGAGAGCCAAACATACTAGCAGTATTTTGTTGAAGTTTGGGCAAAATCTATGAAGCCGTATTTTTTGGGCATATTTTTTTTTTTTTTTTTAATGAAAAATTTCCACTTCTCTACCCACGTTTCTTCTAAATTTCATATATAATCTATTATGAATAACTAAGGCTTCTGAACAGGTATAATAACTTATGTAAGACATAAACTACATGTTTACTTAATATAGTTAATACATATGTATATTTACTATTTTTTTCTTAATTTACAAAAATTGGTCTAATGGACCCATGTTCAGTGTTCCCGTGAGATTATTTTCAGTTCAGTGCTCTAGGGTTAAGCACCTTCCTGTGACGAGGATAAAATGGTCAATCTGTCCATAATTTAACTAACATTATTTCATATGTAGGTACGACAAACCTCATGGAATGTATTGGTTCTCGTGGCGAGTGACAACCCTTCATTCCTGTCCGCCTTCGCTTCATGGTCGCTTAGGGGTCGTCTGCTGGTGTGGTCAACGAGACTCCTTGTCTATACGAGACGCAATCTGCAGGACATACCACAGTTGCACAAGATTATGTCACTGACCAACTCTCTGCTGCTCGTGCCACAATATACAACACAAACAGAAGGGTAATTATCTTCTATTCACATTAAGAGGCGACTACAAAATTTCCCCGAGCTGGATAGCTTAGACCATATAGTTTTGCTACGGTTAAGATTGGAAGTAACTTTCGTGGCCAACATTTTCCCTAAGTGACATTGGGTGCTCATTTTTTTTATTGAATGTTGTGTGTATCGTGGTCATTGAACAGTTGTTTTATTTTCTATCTAAAAGAATAATCAAACACGAAAACATATTAAATGCATTATACGTAGTAAATGTTTATATTGTTTTCATTTTGCATTAAGTAACTAGTTGTTAGAACTAATGCATAAACATTTTCGTGTATATAGACACTCTCATAGTGTATAGTTATTTGCATTACAGTCTTGTATATAGACACTGTCATATAGAATAGTTATTTGCATTACGGTAGTGTATATACACAATGCCATAATGAATAGTTATTTGCATTACAGTCGTGTATATAGACACTGTCATAGTATATAGTTATTTGTATTATGGTCGTGTATATAGACACTGTCATATAGAATAGTTATTTGCATTACGGTCGTGTATATAGACACTGTCATAGTGAATAGTTATTTGCATTACGGTCGTGTATATAGACACTGTCATAGTGAATAGTTATTTGCATTACGGTCGTGTATATAGACACTGTCATAGTGAATAGTTAATTGCATTACGGTCGTGTATATAGACCTAATTAAAACTTAATTATGTCTAACCTAACCTAAACAAACCTAACCTAACCTATCGTTACCAAACCAAACCTAAATTAGGTAAAGTTTCGTAATTAGGTTAGGTTAGGTTTAATTAGGTTGGCTTAGGTTAGGTAGGTTAAATTAGGTGTGCGTGGGTTAGGTTAGGTTAGGTTAGATTAGGTTAGGTTAGGTTAGGTTAGGTTTAATTAGGTTTGCTTAGGTTAGGTTAGATTTAATTAATTTTGCTTACGATTACTTAAAGCAATTTTTCTCTTATTAATAGTGAATAGTTATTTGTATTACGGTCGTGTATATAGACTTAATTAAAACCTAATTATACCTAACCTAACCTAAACAAACCTAATCAAACCTAATCAAACCTAACGTAACCTAACGTAACCAAACCAAACCTAAACTAGGTATAGATTCGTAATTAAGTTAGATTAGGTTTAGTTAGGCTTGCTTAGGTTAGCTAGGTTTAATTAGATTTGCTTAGGTTAGGTAGGTTTGATTAGGTTTGCGTGGGTTAGGTTAGATTTAATTAGTTTTGCTTACGATTACTTAAAGCAATTTTTCTCTTATTAATTTTGATGGTTTTGAATTAATCTGACTTTTTCATGACAATTTTTACCTTAGGAAATAAGTTGTATGACATAACAAACAAACATCAGATTAATTCAAAACACATCAAAAATTTTCAGAAAAGAATTGCTTTGTCCAAAAAGCAGACTGGATCGTCTTCCTAATCTCTACCCTAATTTTAACTACCATGACATAACCGTAACCTAACCATAACCCTAACCTAACTTACATAATATAACTTTTTTGGTGTGATTTAAATGAATTTGAAGTGTCTATATACACGACCATAATGCAAATAACTATTCACTATGAGTGTTTATATACACGACTATAATGGAAATAACTATCTACTATTACAGTGTCTATATAACACGACTGCAATGCAAATAACTATTCCCCGGACGGGGTGGAAAACATTGGGCGGTCTCCTTACACACATGCCCCTGTCCACCCAACAGTGAATAGGTACCGGATATTAGCCAGGTGTTGTGACCTGCCTTCTGGGATGGTGACCTGCCACCTGCCTCGGTGAGGTGTGCAGAGGCTACACACACGATCCAAACAGTATAATATGGAGTATCTTTACACGACTGTAAAGCAAATAACTATTCTATATGACACTATCTATATACACGACCGTAATGTAAATAATTATTCACTATGACAGTGTCTATATACACGACTGTAATACAAATAAATATTCACTATGACAATGACTTGCCTACAAACATGGCTTTTGTTGACATCCTTGCTCAAGATCGTGATGTCACTGCAGGAGATATATATGTTTTCATTACTGGGTGTAGCTAGGAGTGTACAAAGGAGTACAACGGAAGAACAGACAGCAACAGTCCTACTGGACTTAACGAGGCTGTCCCAGTAGCTACACTACTACTAAATATCTACTTGATATAGACAGCAAAGTGGAACTGGACCTAACGAGGCTGTCTCTGTACCTACTCTACTACTATCTATTTGATATAGACAGCAAGGTGGAAGGCTCCTCCCCACCTACCCACCTCTTCCTCCAGCCGAAACTGGCCAGAAGAGGAATTGATACATGCGGTATGGAAAAACTATCATGGAATTTGTATAGGAAAGTGAGAAAACAAGAGGCGGTAGTACAGTGGTTAGCATTCAGGCATGCAAACCTAGAGACCCGGACTCGAATTTCGCTTGTCCGCTGGTCACTTTTCTTTCTTTGGTATTACCGCCGAGTGGCCAAAGATTACCAAAATTGCTGCCGTACTATCATCGGATGGGACTTACAATGTTATATGCATTTAAGGCTATAGCAATAACCTCTCTCGTTCTTAACCTCATAAGGAGAGGAAGTAAAAAATCGAGGCGTCACTATAAAAAATCTAAACCTGCGTCAACAACGGGCAAGAGACCATCCATTTTAGTCTTTATAAAACCTATCGGCGCCACAGCTTTGTGATATAGAAAAACAAAAATTACGCTATTACTAAAAAGATAAAAAATTGCACAAATTAAATACTCAATTTAGTAAACGGATGCCAAGTGCTTATCGAGTTTCTTCTTAAATTATTCAATTGTGATACTGTTAACCATTTGAGTTTGGAGAGAGTTCCAAATATTTACGATTCAATTGAAGAAAAGTCCTTCGCTTCATTCAATTTAAAACTCCTACCAATAATCTTGAAGCCATTGTTATGAGTGATGCTTGTGAGATCGGTAGTTACAAAGTCATTTATCTTAATATTATCAAAACCGGCTAAAATTTTGAATACCTCAATTAAGTTCCTTCGTACCTTAGGTTTGGATAAACTTAATAAGTTTAGCTCCTTTAGTCGTTCTTCGTAAGGCTTGTTTCACAATCTTGGGATAATTTTTTTTTTTTTGTTTGTATTTTCTCCAGCTTATCAATACTTTTTCTTATAATATGGTGACCAAAATTGAATGCAATATTCTAGATGAAGGCGTCCGAGTGCATTACATAGTGTAGGGATAACTTTTTCAGATTTATACTCAAAAGTTCTTCCGATTAAGCTGATCAGTTTGTTAGCCTTCTTAACAACGTCTGAACAATGTTTACCTGGTTTGAGATCATTATTAATAGTTACCCCTAAGTCTTTTCAAGGTTTAACCTTGGAAGATTAGGAGCTATTAATTGTATACTTAGTGTATTGATTATTGTTACCGATATGCAAAGCTTTACATTTATCAACATTAAATTTCATTTGCCACTTTTCTGACCAACTGACTAAGTTGTCGAAACTTGATTGAAATAGTAGTTTATCGGCGGTTGTAATTACTTTACTCGTGATTTTCGTATCGTCTGCAAAATTTGATATCTTACAGGTAAGGCCTTCATCAATATCCTTGAAATAAATTAGAAAAAAGAATGGGACCAAGTACTGAGCCCTGTGGCACACCGCTTATAACGTCTCGCCAGTTCGATGATTTACTGTTTATGACAACGCGTTGTCTTCTTTCGGAGTGTCTAGGAGGTAGTCTCCTCATTCATTTATGGTGGAGCTTAGCTTAGTAAGGTTTCTGCCTAAATCTGTTTAATGATAATAATAAGCTTTGTGAGTCATTTCCACCGATGAGTGGGTTGAAGAGTTTTTGTAGTGAAAATGGTATCAATAGAATACATATGAAATAATGATAACCAAAATTGAAATGGTGTATACATTAAACAAACTACAAAAATATGAGACCCAGAGCCATTTCTTACATATGAGCCGTATCGATCTCATGAAAATATGTGTATTTACCAAAAAAGTGACAAAACAACAAAACAAAAATTCCACTTCAACTAAAATACTAATGTGAAAATGTGCTTTGATATTTACTCCACCATAATGGTTTTTGTATTTTTTATGATTGTTTTTAATTTTTAGAAATAAAAGTTTCCAGCTAAATTACCAAAATCTGTGGGGAAACTATGGAAAGTCGGATGTCATAATGGCCCTGTGCCCTGGCGTAACGGATTAATGTCCACCACAGGCTCAAAGGCCTATGTGAGGGGAGATGAGAGCCCGCAGCTACGCTCAGCTAAAGCATGTGCCTCCACTTAATTATTACTGTCGATCCTCGATTTAATGGACTAATGCTGAGGGAGCCCTGTCTGTTTGTGTAAAAAGTTCGTTGCTTAGTTAAAGGCCATAGTATGGCAAACCAGAAAAAAATATAGGCTAAAACATATAACTTTTGGGCAATTGAATAAAAAAGCCTTATATGACCGAACCAAACTTAACATAACCTAATCTAACCATAACCTAACATAACATAATTAATCTAACATAACTTGAAGATGTTTTGCCAGGAAAGTAATGGTGAGCACCGCCTGAAACCTTCACAGATGTGTTGAGTACATTATGTATATATGTACGACTTCATATTTATATCGATATCATCCAAGCAGTAGTTGTGCAGATTTACCCAAATACTTTTTGGCTTACCTTAACCTAAGTTGTATGTACAGTATTTACAGTTGCACTCAATGGTTACTCCGAGTCAAAGGGAAGCGTCTGGGTGCAGCGATTAATCTTTATGCTCCGCCCATTATCAGCTGATGTGCCTAGGCTCCTCCTTCCTCCTCCTTCTAGGCATCAGTGTTGAAACCACCCTGGCGTCTAATAAGTGT
>JAXIVD010001822.1:15000-30000 GCA_036785275.1 Cancer borealis
AAACTAAATTGTTTTCTTACCGCACAGTAATTATATTAGTATGAATTTAATTTATTCTATATTGATATTCTTTTATTTTAGTTTGAGATACAATTATTTTTCTTTGGAATTAATTAATTTGAATTTGAATTTAATTTATTTTAATTTGAAACTTATTCATTTCAATTTGATGTTCAATTTTTATAATTTAAATTTCCGTTTTTTTTCTTTCTGATGTTCAGTTTCTTTTAATTTAAGGGTGAAAAGGAATAGTTCAGTTAGCTTAAAATTCATCGAATCAGTGTTCACAAGACACCGATAACTATTCATACGTATTTCAAACTGATATATGAAGAAAAGGTTAAAAACACAAAAATTAATCGAATGTCAATATTGAAACTCCTGGAGAAAGGACGCGCAGCATTTAATTTTTGTGCATTAGGGATAATATTTTCTATAGAAAGATTATCTTATCATTCCATGCATTCATTTCTAGAGTACATTAACAATTTTATGATTTATATATGATAAGCTTTTACTTAATATTGTGTATTATCTCTCAGTGTGCAGATGTTCAGCGTGAGACCATTCAGTGAGTTGCGGGACAATCCATTATGGGTCGCCACCTGGACGCAACACAGGGGTTTAATCCTTGCGTCACACCTTACTCTCTTCCCGGAAAAATTTCAAAGGTAAGTATGTACTCAAACATATTAGTGTTCTATTCTATTATAAATCCTCTATCATATGCTGTTTTTGAGGAGCAATTAAACAAACTTTTCTCTTATTTTTTGTAACCATATATTATATAAGTAAGGAATCTATTCTAATTATGCATTGAGGTAATATGGTAATAGGTAGTACATATAATCTGATGCAATATGCTTATAGGTGAAGTGGAGGCACACGCTATAGCTGCGCGTAGCTGCGCGTAGCTGCGCGTAGCTGCGGACGCTCATATGTAACCATGGAGCCCGTTGAGTGTTTGGGAAGCTAGTTGGTCGACTGGAGAGAGGAAAATTCAAATCCAGTTGAGGTTGTTTATTATCTTCTTTTTTTTAAAGGTTTATTGTGTAAAAAAAAAAAAAAAATACAGTATGTAAGCAATATACGTATACATTACTACACAAAGCGGGCATCAGCCAGCCGGTGGCGTTGCGAGGGCTGGTGCTCGCCGTCTTCTGTGCTGTGGCGGACAGCTGTTGCGTCGTGGTCAGTCGGGCGGATATGCTGCCCGGAGCACCCACCATAAGGCGTGGTCAGCGGGGTGGAGATGCACTCCGGAGCACCCGCAGCATCACGTCCATGGGCGTGTGGCGGACGAGGAGGGCAGCCCTGGCCTAGCAGCGGGTGAGCAGGCCACCGCTGTCAGAATGGGCAGGTGCTGGCTGTGCTGGTCTCAGGGCGGCGGTCGCCAGGCAGGACAGGAGGTAGTGCAGGAGTAGGTGGCGGCTGTGCCTCCCATAGTGGTCACACTCCTGCCCATGGAAGCCGTCATATAGCTCCTCCCTGGTACGGTAGCCCAGCCTCACCCGCTGCAGCAGCACGCCGTCTGCCCGGGGGCTCTGCTGGGAGGCGTCCAGCAGCTGGTAGCTGCCGGTGAACCTGGTGGGCGTGTTGGGTGGCGGCGCGTCTGACCCGCGCCTTCACTTGCCTCCGGCTGAGGGGGACGCATCTGGTCACCTGGGGCTCCTCGGTGGCTCGCCTGGAGGCCGCGTCGGCAGCCTCGTTGCCTCGTTCGCCCACGTGGCTGGGTATCCAGTTGAGCCTCACCCGCCGCTCCTGTGCGGTGAGACTCTGCAGGCTGCTCAGGATGGCGGTGACGAGGCCCACGTTGTCGCTAGGATGCGGCTGCTGGAGAACCTGCAGCCCTGCCCTGGCGTCGGTGTGCAGCACCCCGATGGCCTCCTGACGATGCTGGGTGTGATCCAGGGCCAGCTGGATGGCCACCAACTCCATCTGCAGTGTAGAGCAATGGTCAGGAGTACTGACGCGCAGCTCCGTGTCGCCGGTGATGGCAGCAGCGCCCGTCCTGCCGCTGCCTGGGTCTACCGAGCCGTCGGTGTAGTACACAGCACACCCTGGCTCGGTGACCCGCGCCATGGCCATGAGGGCGTGTTGCCGTAGCTCCTCGGTGGGGCACTGGGACTTGCTGGCAGGTAGAGGAGTGACGGTGAAGTCTGTTGCGGGAGTCTCCCATGTGGGTGGGGCGCGGTATGTGGGGGTAGGGAGATCTGGCTGCGGCTCGGGTCAGTTATCCGTGCGGGCAAGGCAGCAGGTTGCCAGCGCGGACCGAAGCAGCCACGGGTTATGGCGGAGGACCTCGACGCCCTGCGTCATCGCCAGTCGCAGTCTCCTCTGTGCCACGCCCTCCTCGTCACGCTGCAGCACCCTGGTCACGCGGCAGGCCACGATCTGCTCCACTCCACTGCTCCACCTCGGTGCCCGCAGCATGGTCCTAAATGGCGTCGTTTTGTAGCACCCCCAGTCGCTCCTGCAGACTGGAGGAGAGCCCGATGAGGATAGGAGCGTTGTAGTCCAGCAGGGACCGCACCGCCTGCACGTAATACAGGCGCAAAACAGAGAACGTGGCGCCCGCAGTGAAGCGTGTCATAGCCCGCATAGCGTTCAGCCTGGCCTGCGTCCTTTCCCTCAGGTAGGCGACGTGGACTATGATTATTATCAAAAATATAGTATGTATAAACAAAATAACAATTCTAAATATAAGAATTTTAATTTGTTTATGCGCGCTCTCTAGGGACAGTTCGCGCCGAGTTGAAGGTGTAGGCTAGATTGCAACGTAACAAAATAAATAATAATATGCACAAAAGGAAAAACATGAATAAAGAATATATAATATACATAATGAAATAATGAAAATATAAAGAAAACAAGGTTACATCAGTTATAGCTGCGTCTGCACATTTTCTTTGCTGCGGTTGAAGAGAAAACGCGCTGCGATAAGGGGTACTGCTAGAGTACTCCCCCCTAGTGACGAGGAATTAGGAGCGATCATCCTGTGATCGCCTGGGATCAGTACTTGAGTTGAGAGAAGTCCATGAGGCTGGCGATGACCGTACGACTGCGGGTCGTATCCGGCAGAGGGTGGCAGGGAGCCGACGAGGTCAAGTGGCAAGTCACCATGGAGGCTTGACAGAGGCAGGTGGTGTGGGTCTGCGGGTGTAGGATTGCATGGGCTGTAGAAGTCACCTGGGCTGCTGAGGTGCGATGCTCCGTGGAGTGAGGTGCAATGCTCCGTGGAGTGAGGTACGATGCTCCATGGAGTGAGGTGCGATGCTCCGTGGAGTGAGGTGCGAAGCTCCGTGGAGTGAGGTGCGATGCTCCGTGGAGTGAGGTGCGATTCTCCTTGGAGTGAGGTGCGATGCTCCGTGGAGTGAGATGCAAAGCTCCGTGGAGTTAGGTGCGAAGCTCCATGGAGTGACAGCGAGGGCCGTGGGTGACAAGCCGTGGCGTGAGGGTGCAGGTGGTGTGGGTCTAGTCTGACGCCCTCCCCAGGACCGTGAAGTCGCTGCCAGGGTGAGAGAGGTCGTGCAGCTGACGGAGACACGATATGCATCTGTAAACGCGTCAACTGTGGGAACGACCTTGATGCCTGGGAGTGTAATAAGACGAAACAGCAGTGAGAAAGGGCGTCTGCTGGAGCATTGTCTGCACCGAACTGCCTGAAGATTATGAGCTGGGGAGTAGAGTAATCCATAACGAGATGAGTAATCCACAGGGCGATGAATAATCCACAGGGCGATGAACAATCCACAGGGCGGTGAGTGGCGATGGTGGAGTTGATCACTTTAACGCCGCGAACCGCGGGGCAGGGATTGGACATTATATTGCTCTGAGGGTGCAAAGGGGTGTGTTGAAGACACATAAGGCCGCTTTGTGGGCGTGCTGAGGGCGCATGAGGTGGCGCATGAAGTGACGCAGTAAGGCGTCGGAGGAGGCATGGGCCGCACTGAACGCGCATAGGCCATGCCGAAGACGCAGTGACGGCGTCTGAGAGGGGCGGGCACAGAAGGTGCCTGGGTGGGTGCTAGGTGGGAGGGGTGAACCTCATAAGTGGCAGCTACACAAGGGTGTAGTTTTCTCCTGACCTTAGGCTCAACCCTGCGAACCCCATGACGGAGGCAAGGCTTTTTGCCTAAGGAGTGATCTAGCGAATGAATCTTATAAGACTCAGGCCAGGTCAGTGCCTTATGATGTGCCAGTATTAATTTTAAGGCAAATTGTCTTTTAGTTTATAAGGTAAATTGTTGCACAATTTAGGGGAGCCATGTAACTGTATGTATATTTTATCATTCCTTTGTTGATCTCCCTTATATAAAGATATTTAGAAGGTTCAAATACTGTAAAGAAGGATCAGTAGATGCCTTGTTGTTTCATAAGTAAAGGCGATCACATTGCTTATAGCAACTTGTTCACGTCACTCATTGCTGACAAGAGAAGCACGCTCGAAGGATGTGATCGAGGTGAGATCTGTTTATTTCTTATATATTGTGATATAAATTGACTGTTATGATGATTTATTGATTGTAAGCATTACTTGAAGTGTATGACAATGCCATGAGAATGTATGTGTATTCGTTCTGTGACTGTAAATGTATATTTTCAGTTCTTTACGAACTGGTAGAGCCAGCCAGACATGGCATAGCCAGACATGGTTATGAAAATAGAGGACTGAGCTTCAATAAACGTCATCGGGAAATACGGGTTACTGTTCACCCCGGTGAGGAAGCATGTCCTGCCATGCCTGTAAAACAGTTCACATTAATTGGAAGCCTGCGAAAGCCGCTACATATATATATATATATATATATATATATATATATATATATATATATATATATATATATATATATATATATATATATATATAATATATATATATATATATATATATATATATATATATATATATATATATATATATATATATATATATATATATATATATATATATATATATATATATATATATATATATATATATATATATATATATATATATATATATATATTCATATATATATATATATATATATATATATATATATATATATATATATATATATATATATATATATATATATATATATATATATATAATATTCATAGACTATATATTTAAATATATATATATATATATATATATATATATATATATATATATACATATATATATATATATATATATATATATATATATATATATATATATATATATATATATATATATATATATATATGTATATATATATATATATATATATATATATATATATATATATATATATATATATATATATATATATATTCATATATATATATATATATATATATATATATATATATATATATATATATATATATATATATATATATATATATGAATATATTTATAAATATTTACATACATATGTATTTATATATATATATATATATATATATATATATATATATATATATATATATATATATATATATATATATATATGTTTATATGTATATATATATATATATATATATATATATATATATATATATATATATATATATATATATATATATATATATATATATATATATATATATATATATTTCATGGAAATGGAAAATCGGTCAAGGGTAATAATACATGTAAAAGAGGCCCACTTGTATTGCCGGAAAGATAGCGGCAAGGTGTAAGAGTTAAACGTCCTTTAGCATCTCGCCTTGAATCACTTAATTCTTGTTGAGTTGGGCGTCTGTTGTACGACGTTGAAAAATGCAAGGTGGTGTCATCAGCAGAGATGTAGATAGGGTCAGATTTAGGAGATCATTGATAATTAACAGAAAATAAATAAATGGGTGATAGGGCAGAACCCTGAGAAACACCACTGTTAATAGTTTAGGAGAAGAACAGTGACCGTCTACTATAGCAGCAATAGAACGGTCAGAAAGGAAACTAGGGGTGACGGTACCGAGAGAAGGATATAATCCGTAGGAGGGTAGTTTAGAAATTAAATATTTATGCCAGACTCTATGGAAGGCTTTCAATATGTCAAGGCCGAGAGCAAAGATTACAGCTGAAGTCCCTAAAAGAGGATGACCAAGGTTCAGTTACGGAAGTAAGAATATCACCAATAGACCGGTCTTTACCGATACCATACTGACAATCAGAGAGAAGGTTGTGTTTGAGCTGATAGATGCCTCATTATCTTCTTGTTAAGGACAGATTCCAAGGCTTTAGAAAGGCAGGAAATCAAACCTACAGGCCGGTAGTTTGAAGGACCAGGCAATGAGCGAGTTCGGAAGCACTGTTTTTGAGAACAACAGGAGGAAATGCATCCGAACCGTAGGCTTATAGTCAGTTGTGTTAGACCATATTAGTCGATGAGTGTTCAATGTGCTGTGTAATGGTTATAGAGACAACCATTTAGCTTCCTGATGTGACAAATTATTATTTAAAGATTTATTATGTAAAGAAAATATATATACATCATGAAAACAATTTACGTATACATTAATACACAAAGTGGGCATCAGCCCGCCAGTGGCGTTGCGAGGGCTGGTGCTCGCCGTCTTCTGTGCTGTGGCGGACAGAAGTTGTGTCGGGGTCAGTGGGGCGGAGATGCCGCCCGGAGCAACCACAGTAAGGCTTGGTCAGCGGGGTGGAGGTGCCCTCCGGAACACCCGCAGCATCACGTTGATGGGCGTGTGGCGGACGAGGAGGCCAGCCCTGGCCTCGCGGCGGGTGAGCAGGCCACCGCTGTCAGGTTGGGCGGGTGCTGGCTGTGCTGGTCTCAGGGCGACGGTCGCCGGGCCAGACAGGAGGTAGTGCAAGAGTAGGTGGCGGCTGTGCCTCCCACAGTGGTCACACTCCTGCCCCTGGAAACCGTCATACAGCTCCTCCCTGGTACAGTAGCCCAGCCTCACCCGCTGCAGCAGCACGCCGTCTGCTCGGGCCCTCTGGTGGGAGGCGTCCAGCGGCTGGTAGTCGGTAGCGGCGGCGTACCAGGCAGCTTGCTTCTTCCTCCCCTCGAGCTGCCGGTGAACCTGGTGGGCGTGTTGGGTGGCGGCGCGTCTGACCTGCGCCTTAACTTGCCTCCGACTGAGGGGGACGCGTCTGGTCACCTGGGGCCCCTCGGTGGCTCGCCTGGCGGCCGCGTCGGCAGCCTCGTTGCCTCGTACGCCCACGTGGCAGGATATCCAGTTGAGCCTCATCCGCCGCCCCTGCGCGGTGAGACTCTGCAGGCTGCCCAAGATGGCGGTGACAAGGCCCACGTTGTCGCTGGGATGCGGCTGCTGGAGAACCTGCAGCCCCGCCCTGGAGTCGGTGTGCAGCACCACGATGGCTTTCTGACCGTGCTGGGTAGTGGTCGGGAGTCCTAACGTGCCGCTCCGTGTTGCCGGTGATGGCAGCAGCGCCCGTCCTGCCGCTGCCTGGGTCTACTGAGCCGTCGATGTAGTACACAGCGCACCCTGGCTCGGTGACCCGCGCCATTGCCATGAGGGCGTGTTGCCGTAGCTCCTCGGTGGGGCACTGGGACTTGCTGGCAAGTAGAGGAGTGACGGTGAAGTCTGCTGCGGAGGCCTCCCATGGGGGTGGGGCGCGGTAGGTGGGGGTAGGGAGGTCTGGCTGCGGCTCGGGTCCGTTATCCGTGCGGGCAAGGCAGCAGGTTGCCAGCGCTGACCGAAGCAGCCACGGGTTGTGGCGAAGGACCTCGGCCCCCTGCGTCATCGCCAGTCGCAGTCTTCTCTGTGCCACGCCCTCCTCGTCACGCTGCAGCACCCTGGTCACGCAGCAGTCTACGATCTGTTCCACTCGGGTGATGAGGGGCACCAGACCGGTCTCGCTCTGCATGACGCACGCGCTGGACAACCTCGGTGCCCCCAGCATGGTCCTCATGGTGGCGTTTTGCAGCACCTCCAGTCGCTCCTGCTGGCTGGGGGAGAGCGCAATGAGGACAGAAGCGCTGTATTCCACCAGGGACCGCACCGCCTGCACGTAGTACAGGCGCTGGAAAGAGAATGTTGCTCCCGCAGTGAGGCGTGTCATGGCCCGCATGGCGTTCAGCCTGGCCTGCGTCCTTTCCCTCAGGTAGGCGACGTGGGCCTTGACGGACAGCTGCTTGTCAACCCACACCCCGAGGTACTGGTAGGAGTCGGTCCAGGCCAACCCAACTCCTTGGACGCGAAGCTGCCACGCTGGGTCCGCGGCCTTCATCATCATGGCCCGGGACTTCTCGGCCGAGATCTTGAGCCTCAACTCCTCGCACTTACTGCTGATGAAGTCGAGCGCATTCTGCGTCCTCCTGAGCTTGTTGCCCCTCCCAGTGACCTCGAGGGCGAGGTCATCGGTGTAGCTCAGCAGGACGGTGCTCTCGTGGAAGGGCAGGCTCACCAGCTGCTCCATCATGAGGTTGAAGAGAAAGGGACTGAGGATGCCGCCCTGTGGTGTACCAGTCTCCAGCTCGTGGAGGCTCGACCTCAGGCCCTGGAACTTCACCCTGGCGCGGCGGTGAAGCAAATAGTCCCGGAGCCAGTTAAGCAATTTTCCTCGCATGCCTTTTTCCACTAGCGCGGTGAGTATGGCGTGAGGGATGGCCAACTTGAATGCCTTCTCCAGGTCCAGGAAGACGACGATGGTGGGGTGGTGGTTGGCCTGGGCCAGCAGAGTGAGTAAGCTGTCAGCCGTGCTCACGCCGCGGGTGTAACCGAATACGTGTTGGTGCAGGGGCCCCACCCGCCACTGCAGCCGAGCCAGCACCATCTTCTTAGCCGTTTTGGCCGTGCATCTTAGGAGAGAGATGGGCCTGAGCTTGGTGGGCTCCCTCAGCTTGGGGATGGGCTGAATGTCGGCTTCCTTCCACACGGGTGGCATGCAGCCCGCCAGCCACGAGGCTTTGAGCGTGGCCAACAGCGCGGCGTCCCCTGCTGGCCCGGCGTGGGCCAGCATGGAATACGTCACGCCGTCTGCCCCGGCCGCTGTGTCACGGCCGCGCCTCTTCGCCTGCCACAGCTCTTGTAGGGAGAAAAGCTGATCCGTCACGTCAGCTTCCTCTGTCGCTTCCCTGACGGCCTCGTCACGGAGCGGCCGCAGCTGCTGCTGGAGACGGCGTGTGTGAGGAGGAAGCTGGTCGCCGGAGCTCCGAGTGGTGAAGACGGCCACAAGCCTCTCTGCCTCCTGATACGGGTGTCGGTGGGCGGCTGGGCGGGGAGGGGCAGCGCCGGTGGCAGTCCTCACACTCCTGCACAGCTGACTGAGAGATGTGTGGTGGCTGAAGGAGGCACACCACTCCAGCCATTTAGTTTCCCTGGGACACTTCCCGCGCACGAGCCACCACGTCCTGCAGGAGTCTTAAGTTGGTGGGATTGGGGCGCCTCTTGTAGAGCTTCCTGTGGACGTTTACTCGGTGGTTGTATTCCCGCACCTCCCCGTTGTAGAACCACCAGTCCGGCCGGTGTCGGCGGCTTGGGGCGCTTCTGGGGATGGCTGTGTCAGCTGCCCTCTCGATGGCAGCCGTCAGGTCCCTTTCCTGCTGGTGCAGATCCGCGGGCGGTTGGTAGGTGGCCCACCACTCGGCGAGGGAGGCCTGAAACCTAGCCCAGTCCGCTCTCCTGATGTTCCAGCGTGGAGGGGGGCGGGACGGGGCTGGCGAGGCCACTGGGAGGATAGTGAGAGTGGCGAAGTGGTCGCTGGTGAGCGTGGGGTGCACTTGCCAGGTAGCGCCGGGAACCAGGTCGCTCGACACCAGAGTGAGGTCAAGCCTCCCCCCCTTGGTGTGGGTGGCCTCTCCTGTGTTGAGGAGGCGGATGTGAGGGACATCCTCGAGTAGCTGGCTGGGGACGGCGACTGCAGCATGGGGCGGTGGGCGTTGAAGTCGCCCGCCACGAGGAGGCTGACGTGGGAGGCGAGGGTGAGAAACTCGTCCGCCTCGAGCTCATGTCGCTGGCTCCTGTAGATGTTGTAGACTTGGAGCAGATGACCTCCCACCCGTATCTCCAGCGCCAGTACCTCTACATTGACCCCGCAGTGCACCGGGGTGGCGACGCTGTGATGAGGGATGGCGCTCCTCACCAGTGCCGCACAGCCGCGGGTGTCCTCTGTGGCGTAGAGTGAGTGGAGAGTGTAGCCCGCCACCCGCCACTCGAAGGCGGCAGGCGTCAGTGTCTCCTGGAGGAGTACCACGTCGAGGTCCTCCTCGAAGACGGCCTGCAACACTTGCTGCTTCTTGGGCCGCAGTCCCTGGACGTTCCACTGTAGGACCTTGAGCCTTGGGGGTCCCGCAGGCTGGTCCTGGTGGGTGGTGGCTTCAGCGTGCCTGCTCTCCATCTTGGTGATGGGAGGCAGCTGGGGGGAGGGAACGCAGGCGTTGGTCCCTCGGGTTGGGTGGTGGCTGGACGCCCTCAGAGATGGCGGCGACCGTTTCCTGGCGGAGGAGAGCCTCCAATTCCTCCAGCCTGGCGGGGGCGTGGTCAGGCGATCAAGCAGCTTCGCCAGCAGCTGCATTATCCGCGCCATGATGCAATTCACCACCACTCGAGTCTCCTCGCTGAGGGTGATAGACACGCCGTGGAGAGGGTCACTCGGGGCCACGGGGCCAGTGTGGCTGGCTGGACCTGGCTCCGCTCTGGTGGGTGGAGGGGTTTGCTGGGGGGGTACAGATGTCTGTCTCCATGGCTGCCCGGCGCTCCTTTGTTTCCCTGCTTCTCACCTGGGTGTGATTCCTGGGGGCCGGCTCGCTAATCCTTCCTTCCGGCCGTGGCGCTGGCTGGGATGAGGGGTCGGGGTCCGGGGGCGGCCGCTCCTAGACCCACGCTGACCTGACTGGAGGTGGAGTGGGAATAAAGGCTTGCCACCGCTACTGTTGCTGGCTGGGCCCTCGACCGAGGCTGGCCGTTTGATGAAAGCTGTGATGTGACAAAATTTTATTGGGGTAGTCATATAAATTTACTGATCATTTGAACATCATGGTTATTCTTTATGGAATTATTATGTTATTCTTTTATTTCAGAAAACAATAAATATATAAAATGTAATATGATTAAATTTATACTTATTTACAATATAAAAAATAAAAAGTGAATTATAGAAAATGTAAAGTAAATTATAGAAAATGTAAATTTTCATGGTAAACTTGCCTGGGCACTACACTAACCCTTGCCCAGTGACGAGCAGAGGGAGGAACGAGAACATCATGTGGTTGCTTGGGATCAGTTTTTGTGTTGAGCGGAGTCCATGAGGCTGGCGATGACTGTACGACTGCGGGTGGTATCCGGCAGAGGATGGCAGGGGGCCGACGAGGTCAGGTGCCAAGTTACCATGGAGGCTTGACAGGGGCAGGTGCAGGTGGTGTGGGTCTGCGGTTGCAGGAGTGCGGGGGCTGTATAAATCACCTGGGCTGCTGAGGTGTGATGCTCCGTGGAGGACGGCTCCGTGCTGGCTGCAAGGGCGTGTGTGCTACAAACCATGTACTAGGAGACAGGTTGACGCACCGTGCTGGCAGCAAGGGCGTGTGTGTTGAAGTCGGGCGGCGGCTGCAGGAGGCGTGGTCGCGGTGCGGCTTCCGGGCTAGCTACTGCTGAAGCTGTGGTCGTGGTAGGGCTTCCGGGCTGGCGACTGCTGAAACTGTGGTTGCAGCAGGGCTTCCAGGCTGGCGACTGCAGGAGGCCGTTGTGCAGGGTTGCGAGAGGCAGGGCTCTGGACGGACAGCGTGGACGTGGGAGACAAACCGTGGCATGAGGGTGTAGGAGGCAGCAGCGGTGTTGTTCAGTCTGACCTCCTCCCCAGGTGTACCGTGAAGTCGCTGCCAGGATGAGAGAGGTCATGCAGCTGACGGAGAGACGATCTGCATCTGTAGTTGCGTCAGCAGTGAGAGCGACCTTGATGCCTGGGAGTGTGAGAAGACGACACGGCAGTGAGAGAGGGCGTCTACTGAAGCGTTGTCTGCACCAAACTGCATGATGATGAGCTGGAGAGTAGAGTAATCCACAAGGCGATGAGTAATCCACAGGGCGATGAGTAGAGATGGTGGAATTGGTCACTTTAACGCCGCTAGGTGGTGTGCAGGGATTAGACATATGTTGCAGAGAGGGTGCAAATGGGTGTGTTAAGGACATCTGAGTTACGCTGAAAGCGTAGGAGGATGCGCAGAATACGCGGGATAGCACGCTGAAGGCGTTGTAGCCGAGAAAAAATGATCATAGGGCCGTACCAATGACGCAGTGAAGACGTCAGAAATGCGCAGGAGGCGGCTGAAGACGCAGTAAGGCGTCTGAGGAGACAGAGGCCGCACTGAACGCGCATTAAGCCGCGCCGATGACGCAGTTAGGTTGTTTGAGGAGACACAGAAGGTGCCAGGGTGGGTTGCGCAGAGGGCGCGGGGAGTGTTGCGCAGAGGGCGCAGGAAGCGGAAGATGGCACTCACACATGTGAAGTGTGAATTTTTCTCCCAATCCTCAAACTCAGTTACACGAACCCCGTAGAGGTATAACTTTTTGTGAGAGAGGTTGTGAGCGAATACACTGGACTGGCTACCAGTGCAGGCCCACAAACCAGGAGAAGGCGCCCTTAGAGTTTGGCGGTGGCAAAAGCCATCTTCTCTTCAGCACGTCACTCCGAGTTACCAATATATAGTCAGTTATGTTAGACCATATTAGTAATTAAGTGTTCAATGTGCTGTGAAATGGTTATAGAGACAACCATTTAGCTTCCTGATATGACATTTTTTTTTTTTTTAAAGGTTTATTGTGTAAAAAAAATATACAGTATATAAACAATATGCGTATATATTAATACACAAAGCGGGCATCAGCCCGCCGGTGGTGTTGCGAGGGCTGGTGTTCGCCGTCTTCAGTGCTGTGGCGGTGGGCTGTTGTGTCTTGGTCAGTGGGGGGGAGATGCCGCCCGGAGCACCCACAGTAAGGCGTGGTCAGCGGGGTGGAGGTGCACTTCGGAGTACCCGCAGCATCACGTCCGTGGGCGTGTGGCGGACGAGGAGGGCAGCCCTGGCCTCGCGGCGGGTGAGCAGGCCAACGCTGTCAGGCTGGGCGGGTGCTGGCTGTGCTAGTCTCAGGACGGCCGTCACCGGGCAGGACAGGAGGTAGTGCAGGAGTGGGTGACGGCTGTGCCTCCCACAATGGTCACACTCCTGCCCCTTGAAGCCGTCATACAGCTCCTCCCTGCTACGGTAGCCCAGCCTCACCCGCTGCAGCAGCACGTCGTCTGCCCGGGGACTCTGCTGGGAGGCGTCCAGTGGCTGGTAGTCGGTGGCGGCGGCGTACCAGGCAGCTTGCTTCTTCCTCCCCTCGAGCTGCCGGTGAACCTGGTGGGCGTGTTGGGTGGCGGCGCGTCAGACCCGCGCCTTCACTTGCCTCCGGCTGAGGGGGACGCGTCTGGTCACCTGGGGTTCCTCGGTGGCTCGCCTGGCGGCCGCGTCGGCAGCCTCGTTAACTCGTATACCTACGTGGCTGGCTATCCAGTTGAGCCTCACCCGCCGCCCCTGCGCGGTGAGACTTTGCAGGCTGCCCAGGATGGCGGTGACGAGGCCCACGTTGTCGCTGGGATGCGGCTGCTGGAGAACCTTCAGCCTCGCCCTGGCGTCGGTGTGCAGCACCACGATGGCCTCCTGACGTTGCTGGGCATGCTCCAGGGTCAGCTGGATGGCCACCAACTCCGTCTGCAGCGTGGAGCAGTGGTCGGGAGTCCTGGCGCGCAGCTCTGTGTCGCCGGTGATGGCAGCAGCGCCCGTCCTGCCGCTGCCTGGGTCTACCGAGCCGTCGGTGTAGTACGCAGCGCACCCTGGCTCGGTGACCCGCGCCATGGCCATGAGGGCGTGCTGCCGTAGCTCCTCGGTGGGGCACTGGGACTTGCTAGCAGGTAGAGGAGTGACGGTGAAGTCTGCTGCGGGGGCCTCCCATGGGGGTGGGGCGCGGTAGGTGGGGGCAGGGAGGTCTGGCTGCGGCTCGGGTCCGTTATCCGTGCGGGCAAGGCAGCAGGTTGCCAGCGCGGACCGAAGCAGCCACGGGTTGTGGCGGAGGACCTCGGCGCCCTGCGTCATCACCAGTCGCAGTCTCCTCTGCGCCACGCCCTCCTCGTCACGCTGTAGCACCCTGGTCACGCTGCAGGCCACGATCTGCTCAACTCGGGTGGTGAGGGGCACCAGACCGGTCTCACTCTGCATGACGCACGCGCTGGACAACCTCTGTGCCCCCAGCATGGTCTTCATGGCGGCGTTTTGCAGCACCTCCAGTCGCTCCTGCTGGCTGGGTGAGAGCGCGATGAGGATCGGAGCGCTGTAGTCCACCAGGGACCGCACCGCCTGCACGTAGTACAGGCGCAGGACAGAGAACGTGGCGCCCGCAGTGAGACGTGTCATGGCCCGCATAGCGTTCAGCCTGGCCTGCATCCTTTCCCTCAGATAGGCGACGTGGGCCGTGAAGGACAGACGCTTGTCAACCCACACCCCGAGGTACTGGTAGGAGTCGGTCCAGGCCAACCCAACTCCCTGGACGTGGAGCTGCCACGCTGGGTCCGCTGCCTTCACCATCATGGCCCGGGACTTCTCGGCCGAGATCTTTAGCCCCAACTCTTCGCACTTCCCGCTGATGAGGTTGAGCGCCTGCTGCGTCCTCCTGAGCTTGTTGCCCCTCCCAGTGACAACGAGGGCGAGGTCATCGGCGTAGCTCTGCAGGACGGTGCTCTCGTGGAAGGGCAGGGCCACCAGCTGCTCCATCAGGAGATTGAAGAGGAAGGGACTGAGGATGCCACCCTGTGGTGTCCCATTCTCCAGCTCGTGGAGGCTCGACCTCAGGCCCTGGAACTTCACCCTGGCACGGCGGTGGAGCAAGTAGTCCCGGAGCCAGGCCAGCAGTTTTCCTCGCACACCTTTTTCCACGAGCGCGGTGAGTATGGCGTGAGGGCTGGCCAGCTCGAATGCCTTCTCCAGGTCCAGGAAGACGACGATGGTGGGGTGGTGGTTGTTCTGGGCCAGCAGAGTGAGTAAGCTGTCAGCCGTACTCACG